>WEDG01010810.1:0-12671 GCA_017591395.1 Schistocephalus solidus | reverse complement strand
TACTTGAAAGGCTCACATTGCTCTAAAGCTAAGGAAATCCGTATGCAAGAGGCCTACGGACGAAAATGTTCCTCTAAACATTGATGAAGTTATTATCAATCTATCAGACATTAAACTTAATAAGATACAATCAGAAGCTTTATCACAAGGACTCGACTTTTGTGTGCTGAACAGGAGAATAAACCCAGTTGAAATTGAGGCCCAGTTTGAAGAATTGAATTGTCAACTAGCTGATCTAGTTCCCAGATCCATTGACGACGTTGGCTGGCTGAAAGCAAAATTTGTGGAAATTGCTCATCAGTACCGTAAAGCTCCTAGAACACAACTGACACCTCTAACCAAAGAACACGTGGCTGCCCTTTCCGCATTGAAACATCATGAAAAAATAATAATCTCCAAGCCTGACAAAGGCCACGGAGTTATTATCCTTAACCGGAATGACTATGTGAGAAAAATGGAATCTAAAATAAACAAAAGTATTTTCGCCAAGAAACATCAGGGAAAAGATGAAACTAAAAGCAATGGAGCAATAAGTTTGGAAAAATTGTTAAAGCAGTTGTTGGACAAAAACTACAGTTGATACTAATACCGCGCTCTCCCTAAACCAAGCGGTACACATATCCCCAGTTAATAATGGATTACCCACAAACACTCAGAAGGATATAGCCTCTACGGCCAATTATCTCAATGTCTAATGCACCTCAACATAGACTAAGCAATGAGCTGTAAAGGAGCGCTACAACCATTTCGAAAACTGTTTTCCACTTAAACCACAAAGACAGTTTTCATTTTTATTGAAAAATTAAGCGCTTAAACATCGCCGGCAAGTGTATGATTTCATTGGACGTGGAACATTTATTTACAAATGTACCATTGGATGAAACAATAGATATTGTATGAGCTATGCGATACAAACCGATCTGTCGCCCGAAGTACTACGTGAATTGTTGACACTTTGCCAAACATGTTCAACTGCTGTTTAATGGGCAAATCTATAGACACATTGATGGATTCGCAATGGGAAGTCCTCGGACCAACCTTGGCCGATGTTTTTATGGATGCATGAAGTCAGGTGTCCTCAAATTGAAAGATGACAACATTAACCACAGAAGATACACATTAGATGAACATTGTTGATAAAGAAAGACGCCGAACAGCTTTTCACTACCCATGAATACGTCATAAGACAAAATTTACAATGAAAATGGAACAGCAACACGCTTCACCACTTCATCTACGTAGTCCAGAAAAGGATACGGCAACAGGGCGCTCACTGTCTTCCACCTCAACTTGGAAAGAACAATGCACTTTAAAGCACCGATACAACAGTACAAAATCTGGTAAATACATCTTTTTCAAAGGCGAGAAATATTTACTCAAGAAATCTAGATACGAAATTTGCACACATCAAATGCATTACTTAACTGTGGATATCCTGCACGTTTCATTCAAAATAAAACAACACCTAACCACCAAAGAGGTGTTGAACATTCAGTCCCAAAAAGCCATTCACGCATTAGCACCTAAAGGGTGACAATATATCTAAATAATCAGACAAACGTTGTGCCATCAGGAAGAACATAAAATGCAGCTCAGCTCATCTTACTCAAATCAACCTAGAAACCCCAATCACATCCAGGATGCTACCGTTGCACACTGGTATTTATGAATTAACCGCACGCTTATGGATGGTACATTGGGCGACCAAAGGCAATTCGCAACCAAGAAACCTCCGAACATTTACCCAATTGGTTGTTTAAACAAAGAAAAAAAGTACCCGTTCCTTCGATTACTAAACATACCAGACTAGTTTTCCATGTGGGCCTCAAACAACCGAAGTACTTGTTCGAATTCAAGGAGACAGCTCCCGGACTTTGCCTCGCCGGGCTTAGCGTACTTCCTTATAAGGAGAAACCCATCTTTGCAGCAACTCAGACCACTGGGATCAATCTCACACCCGTTCTACCGGGATTTTCCCTAGGTGATTCATGGTTTCAGTTGTCTGCTTCCCCCCACATTTTTCGTTACGAAAGTTCATCTACGTTGATACAAATGCCTCGTTACATCAATTGACATATTCAGATTCAAACACGTGTCCATATTCATTCCGTTATCTGTATTAAAGACTGGTTTCAGTTGATAAAGCCGTCGATTCTCTGCCACTAAATCCTGTTGTATACGCCCGCTTTAAAATTGAAAAGATTGACACCGAAATGACACCAAAAGATCAAAGGAATTACAGGGCTTAATGAACCAACCTCGCAGCCTCCAAATAAACGATACGGCGTTATCGATCGCACACCTCAAAACAAAAAATGGATCACCACCAACTTAAAACCATATTGACGTCATTTGCATCGTACTCATCATGACCGCAGGCAGTAAGAAAGTTCCCTGTTCAGTTTAAGGTAACGTTAATCAGCACTTGTTAACCGCTCCGTTCAGGTCACCGAATAGGACTATATAAATCAAGTCAAAATGTTCGCCTTGGTTTCCGTTCAAGATGCCGTTTAACGTTAATCGTAGCAAATTTTAGACTTTGCACCATACAAACATATCAGATTCACGTCTGATACTTCCTTTGATTTTAATTAGAGGTACCTCATGCGAGTCAAAATTTTTCTCTTCCAGTCCGGATTTAGTAAATGCGTTTTGCAAACTTACTTTATAACGAAACAATTTCGTCCCAAAACGCATTTATTCAATTTCTTGTGGGTTCTTACAGTAATAGCTACAATTCCATTCTTTCTCGTTAGCCAGACATGGCTCCGAAGTTTAAGTGTCATATATGTGGTTTGGTTGCAATTTACTCATGTTCGTACACTTATATGACAAATGTGTCTTCATAAACGCAAAAACTTGTATGTCCAACTCCCTGGTAGGACAGAATAGCAGGAGCCGCCTGTAATACAGGTGGGTTCCTATTAAAGTTCAGTGGAATCCGAGTTAAGATGTGGCTTAGATTAAGGGTTAAGTTAAAGGCTCCGGCATGGGCTAGGGGACTCCATCCCGACACTTGGGTGACCAACTAGTGGGATAGCTCAGTCTCACTCTCAGGAACGAAAGCCAGGCTTCAGTGGCTTCTTCTGAGATTTGGCCTACATGGCACTCCCACTCTGTTGTAGCCCGAGCCGCCCTCTGTTATGTGTGTGAAATCGGGTCCATTATGCACAGTGCAGATAGGGCGTGGCGCGGGTTGTCGGGCTGTTTAACTCTGTCAACTACTGCGCCTGATCCTGGCTCCAGTTTTATTGAGCTCTGCCCGAACATCGGGTTCAAAGGGGTGAGAGGGGAGAGACTACAGTAGATGCTGCGTAAATCAAAGGTTGCAGTTAGGGGTTAGGGTTAAAGTTAGGATGAAGTTTAAGGTTAGGTTTTAGGGTTAAGGTAAAAATCAATTTTAAATTCAGAGTTAGGGGCTAATTCAAAGGCTACATGATTCGGAATAGCGTTAGTGTTAGGACACAAGACTATTTACTTTTTCAGGAATTTAGCCAAATCAATTTTCGCATTTCTTGGATGGGGTGAATCTATTCCCGTTTCCTCTTTGGAGATCATATACAAAATTTCAATCAAAAATATTTACTTTTTGTGCAGGGATCGATCAGATGTTAAAAACGATATCCATGACAAATAGAAAAATCTGCTTGTTCTTGCGTGGGTATTGATAAAAACGCAGTTGTGGTTGATTTTTATGATGTAAACCTTTGATTAACTGGTGCTTCACTTTGCGCTTCTCCAGACTGAAACCGACAGGGGAAAATTGAACTTTTGGAAGGCAGTTCAGTTTACATCTTCAGTCACAACCGAAGCAATTCAAATCGCAACGCGGAGAGTTATCATGCCATCTCACATGAACCTCTAAGAGGTTTGAGAGACTTGGAAAACATTTCTGTGTAAGCCGTTTTTATAAATTTTACGCCAAATGTTCCAGAAATGCCTACGTTTTTGCTTTAGTTACGTCGGTCAATGAGGCAAGGGGACTCATGCATTGATTAACGTATAGCTTTAATAGTATTAGCAACCATTGATTCTCCAAAGTCTGTTTACAGTAAATAATCCAACCTGAAGGCACTTCATCTACCGGGTATGTGAGTGATCCCTTTGGCATGCAAAGCATTCTGTTGCCGCTGAATTGCCAGTCCACCAAAGATTGCTTTCCGAAGTCTCTATCCTTAAACCTTGTCTGGTACACACTCAAAAACAGGTTAAGGTACTTGCAAAAAATCATGTCCTTTGCAAAATCATTAACTTCAAAGCTTCCAGCACTTCAAAGATGATGAAGAAAAGGCAATGCAACTGACAGCGCAAGCAGTACCAGTTTATTGGTTTTTGATTCATGCTTTCCCTTTCACCTGCGAGTTGATTACTACAAAATGTTATTTCGGTCTGTTTTTTGTAAGCAGAATGGTGGGCGACCTCAAGGCGCTTGATCGGAAACCCTCAAAGAGGGAAATGGAGAAAGAGGATGTGGCCAAAACGAGAACTCCTCAATTCTCATGGAGAACTGGTATCCCAAACATTTCAATTTTCCATTATATGGGCAGTTAAAATGCGCGTTTTTGCTAACCGAGTTTTTTTATCTCGTTGATTGAACTAGAGGAAAAGTGGTTTTTTTCTTTTGCGGTAGACAAACTTTCCACGAAGATTTTCGAACGACCAGGATCTACCACAAATGTAATTATGACCGAAGCCAGCAGTTAGCACAGGCAGTTCATTCATTCGGTGATTCGTTTCTGGGTCAAAAACAGAATGTACACTAACGAATGGACAGCGAATTATGACAGCTAAATTTCATAAGAATCCTCCCTTCTGTGCCAGGAATAAATTCCATTCCTTGGACTGAAAACAAGGTTTACTGTGCCCACTTTCGTCCTCAGACATATAGGTAACATAAAAAATACGATCGTGTCGTTATTTGAACTTCGTACCAGAAAAAGCCGTGCACTATCTTCGATCACCCCGTCGGGATTAGATTCCCACGTCGTAACTTTTTCTTAGAGCATTACGAATGATTGGGGCATGCCCTGTTTGCGTGTATTGCCGCTTGGAGATCGCGAAAAATTTTTGGCAGACGCGAACTCTATGCAGTTTCTTTTTAGGCCAGTACGTGTCCTGTGTAGAGTTTACTCACGAGGATCTAGTCTCCTCCCGCGTCGGCTGGGGGGTTATTTAAAACGCATGAAGGCGGATCTCTCAGCTAGGGGCTCAATAAACTACATCACACATGGTTCATACGATATTTTAAAAAGCGCCTCGTTTCACACCAAGTTGCCAACGCTGTCCTTAGGGTGCCCAGAGTAGCTGGCAGTTTGTGTGACACCAGCCTCTGCTGTTTTTCCGTTGTCCTTCATAAGCTTGGACACCTTTCTCACACAAGGTGGAGGTAAAGAAGCGTTATTTTATTGTGTTTTTGTATGGCTAGAAACATAAGGTGGATATAAAGAAGCGCTAGGTTTTTGGTGTTTGGACGGCTAGACACGTAAGGTGGCGATGAAGAAGCGCTAAGTTTTGTTTTTTGGACGGCTAGAAACATACCGTGGAGATGAAGAAGCGCTATGTTTTGGTGTTTGGATGGCTACAAACATAAGGCGGAGATGAAGAAGTGCTTGGTTTTGGTGTTTGGACGGCTAGAAACATAATGTGGAGATGAAGAAGCGCTAGGGTATTGGTCTTTGGACGGCTAGAAACCATACGGTGAAGATGAAGAAGTACCAGGTTTTGGTGTTTAGATGGCTAGAAACATAAGTTGGATCTAAAGATGTTTGGATAGCTAGAAACATAAGGTGGAGATGAAGAAGTGGCTTGGTTTTGCGTCTGGACGGCTAGAAACATAAGGTGGAGATGAAGAAGCGCTAGGTATTGGTTTTGAGACGGCTAGAAACATACGGTGAAGATGAAGAAGCACCAGGTTTTGGTGTTTTAGATGGCTAGAAACATAAGTTGGATCTAAAAGATGTTTGGATAGCTAGAAACATAACGTGAGATGAAGAAGCACTAGGGTTTTGGTGTTTAGACGGCTGACACGTAAGGTGGCGATGAAGAAGCGCCATGTTTTGGGGGTCGGACGGCGAAACATAAAGGTGGAGATGAAGAAGTGCTAGGCATTGGTTTTGAGACGGCTAGAAACATACGGGTGAAGATGAAGAAGTACCAGGTTTTGGTGTTTAGATGGCTAGAAACATGTTGATCTAAAGACTTTGGATAGCCAGAAACATAATGTGGAGATGAAGAAGCACTAGGTTTTGGTGTTTAGACGGCCAGACACGTAAGGTGGCGATGAAGAAGCGCTCATGTTTTGGGGGTTTGGACGGCTAGAAACATAAGGTGGAGATGAAGAAGTGCTAGGTATATGGTTTTGAGACGGCTAGAAACATACGGTGAAGATGAAGAAGCACCAGGTTTTTGGTGTTTAGATGGCTAGAAACATAAGTTGGATCTAAAGATGTTTGGATAGCTAGAAACATAATGGGTGGGGATGAAGAAGCACTAGGTTTTGGTGTTTAGACGGCTGACACGTAAGGTGGCGATGAAGAAGCGCTATGTTTTGGGGTTTGGACGGCTAGAAACATAAGGTGGAGATGAAGAAGCGCTATGTTTTGGTGTTTTGATGGTTAGAAACAGAAGGTTGGAAATGAAGAAGCGCTTAGTTTTGGTGTTTCGACGGCTAGAAACATAAGGTGGAGATGAAGAAGTGCTAGGTATTGGTTTTGAGACGGCTAGAAACATACGGTGAAGATGAAGAAGCACCAGGTTTTGGTGTTTAGATGGCTAGAAACATAAGTTGGATCTAAAGATGTTTGGATAGCTAGAAACATAATGTGGAGATGAAGAAGCACTAGGTTTTGGTGTCTTTAGACGGCTAGACACGTAAGGTGGCGATGAAGAAGCGCTATGTTTTGGGGGTTTGGACGGCTAGAAACATAAGGTGGAGATGAAGAAGTGCTAGAGTATTGGTTTTGAGACGGCTAGAAACATACGGTGAGATAAGAAGCACCAGGTTTTGGTGTTAGATGGCTGAGAAACATAAGTTGGATCTAAAGATGTTTGGATAGCTCAGAAACATAATGTGGAGATGAAGAAGCACTAGGTTTTGGTGTTTTAGGACGGCTAGACACGTAAGGTGGCGATGAAGAAGCGCTATGTTTTGGGGTTTGGATGGCTAGACACGTAAGGTGGGAGATGAAGAAGCGCTATGTTTTGGTGTTTTTGATGGTTAGAAACAGAAGGTTGGAAATGAAGAAGCGCTTAGTTTTTGGTGTTTCGACGGCTAGAAACATAAGGTGGAGATGAAGAAGTGCTAGGTATTGGTTTTGAGACGGCTAGAAACATACGGTGAAAGATGAAGAAGCACCAGGTTTTGGTGTTTAGATGGCTAGAAAACATAAGTTGGATCTAAAGATGTTTGGATAGCTAGAAACATAAAGGTGGGGATGAAGAAGTGCTTGGTTTTGGTGTCTGGACGGCTAAACTTATAAGGTGGAATGAAGAGCGCTATGTGTTTTGATGGTTAGAAACAGAAGGTTGGAAATGAAGAAGCGCTTAGTTTTGGTGTTTCGACGGCTAGAAACATAAGGTGGAGATGAAGAAAAGCTAGGTATTGGTTTTGAGACGGCTAGAAACATACGGTAAAGATGAAGAAGTACCAGGTTTTGGTGTTTAGATGGCTAGAAACATAAGTTGGATCTAAAGATGTTTGGATAGCTAGAAACATAAGGTGGGGATGAAGAAGTGCTTGGTTTTGGTGTCTGGACGGCTAGAAACATAAGGTGGAGATGAAGAAGCGCTATGTTTTGGTGTTTTGATGGTTAGAAACAGAAGGTTGGAAATGAAGAAGCGCTTAGTTTTGGTGTTTCGACGGCTAGAAACATAAGGTGGAGATGAAGAAAAGCTAGGTATTGGTTTTGAGACGGCTAGAAACATACGGTGGAGATTAAGAAGCACCAGGTTTTGGTGTTTAGATGGCTAGAAACATAAGTTGGATCTAAAGAAGCGCTATGTTTTTGTGTTTGGATGGCTAGAAACATAAGGTGGAGATAAAGAAATGCCAGGTTTTTGTGTTTGGACGACTAGAACCATAAGGTGGAGATGAAGAAGCGCTATCTGTTGGTGTTTGGATGGCCGTAGTGATAGAAACAGCTTATTTTTGGGCTGTTGTTGCTTCACATACCGATGCATATAGGCAAACGTGTATGCGCTTTGGGGAATAGTTAGAAAAGTCATTTTATTTATTCTCAGTTAATTTCATCATCAGAGCAGTTTGTTTTGGCTGGATTCCTCCTCGCTTCTGCAAATAAACGGAGACATGAGAAACTGTCTTTATATATTACTAGAAAACACGATAAATGGTAAAATATCTCGTTCAACCACTGAAACGAATTTCACGCTTTGCCATCTATTACGATGCCTTCCGTAACAGCATGCAATAGTTGTCATGGAATAACCAAACAAAACCTTTAAACCAAATCCTGAGGATAATTCAAAGAACATTGCTTTCTGATTTCAACAACAGAGATGTGTTATAGACTGCTGAATAGTAGTTAACTCGTCAGCTTACCTCAGCTTCAGTCGAGGGGGACTGGATTGAACGATCGACTGTTGCAGGGGAGCGAGAAAGAGATACGGTTGACACTGGGGATGTTATTCTTTCGAAATTTTTCAAGCATTCCTAATTATACTAAAATCTGAGACGCTAAAGCCGCTGGCTGGAAGGCGGCCAACTGACGGGATAACTCGGTCAGACTGCAAATGCTTCTTCTTAATGTGACCTATACAACCCTATCACTCATTAGAAATCCGAGTTGTCTCCCTTTGCTGTTTGGGTGAAATTCTGGTCCATTGCGGGTGAACCAAAAGTGTATGCCACGCGTAGTTGGGTTGTTTAACTCTGTATCAGATCCTGCCTCCGGCCTTTTTGACGCTATATCAACATCGGGTCCAGATGAATGAGGGAGACTAGAGTGCCGTAGATGCTGAGTTAGTCTATCAGCACTATCAATTATTTCACATGCAAGTCGTTGTCCATGTTGGGTAGCAAATGGTGGGCGTCATCAAAATCGCGATCGATAACTCACTCTTCTTATCACATTCGGTAAAAAAATCAATGAAACTTCAAGCAGGCATGGTAGGAAGTTTTTGTGATCAAGTGCATAGAAAAAACTAAGCAGTAGTTGACAGGCATTCGAAGACCCTGACAGAACTAGGCGAGCCTTCCCCTTAAATATGAGTAATATTTTGAGGAGAGTATTTCTAGAAAAATTACAGCTTAATGCACATTACATGATTTGCCGTAAAGGAAGGTGGCCAAGTGTGCAACAAATATCCAACCAGAAAGAAGTCGAAGGTAGACTGAACAAGTGGTACAATCACAACAGTATACAAATTCCTCATTTCGGTCTTTGTACTTTTGCTGCTCCATCTCCCTCTTAAAGTGCTTTGTGTCATGTATTGTGCTTCTGACATAAATATATGACGTTATTAGACAGTCGACCAACAGCCGAGGGTACGTGTTCGCTTCTCCCTATCTCTGCAAGCAGTCCAAATGTACCAGCCTCCACTCAGGACTTCCAAAACCTGAGCAACAACAACCATACTAGTCTCCAGTCGTCAAATTTCTCACGGAATGAGAATGTGTGTTATCAGAATGCATCAGTTGCGTCCACCAAGACTCTCTGCGGACCGGTCGCAAGTCCATCGGCTCTCACAAAGCAGCAGTACTTAGAACTCGCAGCCATTCCCAGCGGCCCGCTCGGGTCAGGACGTTCAAGACCTCTGGTACCCTGGACCGAACCCTCAGCTCCCGTACCCAGTCCCTCAAGCATGATGGGCGAGTCTTTATCCACGGAGGAGGAGCCGAGCGGTCTAGGAAAGAACACAGACAAAGCTGATGGTTCGGGACTTTGGATCAAGGTGGCACACATGTCCACAGCCAGTGAGCCTACTAGTACCCTTAGAACATCTCGTCGAGTCTGGACCTTTCTACCTCGACATCGAAAAAGGTAAATACATAAATAAGCTAGGAACCTATGATAACTGTCAACTTCCATTTCTCAAACTGCAGTAATCGACTAAGAAACAACAGTTGACTGAAGGAAAAGTGGCTTGTCGAAATAGAGTTATTATAACGCTGACGTTTCAGAGACTTTGGTCGACTCGCAGTTATAAATGAGTTTGTTTCTGATAGTGGATTTGAGTGAGAATCTAAAACGCCAGACTAATGAAGCTCTTGTTCCAGCGACCGTATCTTTTTCTCCTCCGCGACTGCTTCCTGGAAGTCGCCTTGTCACTTCTATTGGCAAAACGTCTACATACAAAAATCAAAAAGAAAATTCAAACAGTTGCTAATTTAGGTGAGCTTAGACTGAATGATTTTATATCCCTCTCTAGGTCCTTTTGGCAGATATTTGACGAGTTTCAAATCTCCCCTGCCTTTGTTAGCCATCATATCGAGCAATGCTAGCTTGCATTGGATGCTCCGCTGCTGACTACTCGTCGGGGTGTCCTCTTGTGGGTGGTCCCGTGCTGGTATTGTTGCATGTAATGGCTCAGGATTTTATAAGCTAGCCGAAGATAAACACAACTTTGATTATTCAGCGTTAGAAAACAAAGCATTTAAGTTCAGATGTCATGTCCTTGAAATACCTTGGACAAAGAGGATCTTTTGCTGAGCGTCACTTTCCTCAATTTACGTTGAAAGCTGTGAGTTTAGGTCTGGCACTGCCTTGCGAATAAGTCACCCGATGAGGTAGCGGTAGAGCAAATAAAACCCAACCAGTCTCAACTTCCATCCATCAAGGTGATGACTGATAACGTAAACAGTTGTCCAATTCGCTGAGAAGTCTCCAACAGCTGGAGGCAACGAGAATGGTTAAAAATGGTTAAGTTCAAGGTCAACCAGCACGAGAAGTCATTTGATCTCCTGTTTGACCCCGAACTCTCAATTCGGTCAACCTAAATAAACAAAGGTGTCCGAACCAACTGAAAAGCCTCCGCCCGTCTCTAAACTGCTAGGTAAAGTCGAGACCACCTTTCCGTTCGATTCTTTGCAGGAGAACCAGCCAACCACAATTCTTTTTCTATCTTTGGCCTAAGTTGTTCCAAGCGGTTTCGAAGAGCCGGTGGATTAGAGGCAAAGTAAGAGCAGACAGAAAATATTGCAATGAATGGAGACATATCTGCTAGGGATGCAGATCAGAATCCCTCCGTTTAAGTGTCTTCCGAATATGTTTTGAAATGAACCCTCCATTATGCTTGTGTAAAGAGCCGCCTGAGTTGGCCCCACCTGCAAAACGCCCTATTTTTATCGCTGGTCTACCATCGAGACTGAATGACTGGCCACCTTCAGCGTTTTCAATACATCGGAGGGAAAACGGGGAAATATAATGTCGAAAATCTGTGTTCTCTACGGGACAGCAACCGGTAATCATTGGAACATGCCTCGTGGTTTCTCACCCTTAAGTCATGGTCTCAGATTTTAGGTCTCATGAGTAGCATCCTCTTGGTGTGAGGAGGGTGATAGGTAAGCATGATCGAGACGACAAATCCCAACCCGTTCAGGCATTTTAATGTTTACCTACTTCTCCGACATGAGCTTATCGTTGTGGCATGCTAGTTACCAAGACCAACTGCGAGCAGCAACGGGCGCAGATATAGTTATAGCCAATTACGTCAATGTTACTGTTTTTGCTGGAGTAGACGGTATGCGTCGATCTAAAAGAGTTCAATGTTTTAGGAAAAATGAAATTTCTCATAAAGCCGCCTCCCATCACACCACACCTACTGAACTCTGGTCCAGAAAGTCACACTTCGCAGCTACCTTTCGGGCCTACGACGACCATTGTCGACAAAAAAGATGAACACGTTAGGCATCGCTTCGCCTCCGAGCCTTTGCGTCATAATAACACGCCAACCAGTGCAGGCGAAGAATTGTGCGATGGCCTTAGCGGTATGGTCCTTCCAGCATTTCCAGAAGACAGTTCGCCAACCAGTGCTTCTGTTTACCAGTCATTTTCATCGAACGTCTCCACCCTGGCCGCCCTCTCCTTCGTTTTCAGCAGGTGCTGAGGGAACTCTGTCTCATCGGGCCATCAGGTAATTTTGCGTATTTACATTATTTTCTATGTCATTCCATCGGCCCCTCGGGTGAATGTAGGGGCCATTGTAGGACAGTGGTGGTTACTAAGAGAAAAAAACCGGCGAAAAGTACTGGTAGGTTATATTTTGTTAGCACCCAGCTTAAGTTGTTCCTAGCTGAAGTACTTTAATAAGACATCGATATTTTTTAACATTTTATGTATTTATTTAAAGCAAGAGTCCACGATGACTTTAGTAACCAGCTAACCCTTTTTATAAAAAATGGACTTTTAACGAGATAACTGGGAGTTAATTCAGATCAACTGTTGCGTAGTAACCTATTCTTTTATCTGTAAACCAACACTCTCGTGACTTCATACTCCATTTAAGCATAACAGCCTATTGAAACGTATTTGGTTTGACTTAGAATTCTACAGTCTTTACAGGGGCACTATCACAGCATATCGTATTTGGTCGATTCCACCGAGTTTGTCAGTAAAGGGTTGGCATAGTGGTTTCCCGCTTTTGAAAACCCAAAATGAATTTTAGCGGGAAGTTATTTAGTTTTGAGCAATACGTAACTGAACGAAGCATTTAGA
>WEDG01010805.1:0-87760 GCA_017591395.1 Schistocephalus solidus | reverse complement strand
ATGGACCTGCCCAATGGAAGGGTCATATCTCCTAACCATATACAACCCGCCTTACAAACCTAAATCTGTTTACTTGGGATGATATGCAAATGCACAATTAACTCTTGCGAGCAGCCTACATTTTCGAAGGGATTGGATAGCAGCTGCCCTTGTAGGACTTAAATGAATTTTTACTACGACCGAACTCAGAGTTCTCATGTTAAAACTGCAAGTTTGACAGGATGTGCGCAAGATTTTCATCTGAACTCTCTATAAACATGGTAACATCAATGAAAAGCCTCAAAATGTAACCTTTGCAGGTTTATGTTTCAAAATGAGTCAGAAACTACGAGAGATTAAACTCAACCCTCTAGACTCACAACCAGGTGGTCATATTTTTATGCTCCCTTTGGGAATATTCCGGCCTACATCGTTGATCTGTAACTTATTTCCAATTTTACGTTGCAAATAGAATACTCATCGACTTGCGTTTACTTCCTGAATAAACAGAAATTAAATGAGCTGACCAAACTGAAGATGTTGACCTTCAAGAGGGTAGCATTTTTAAAATGCGCGATAACACACACTGTATTTCTGCCAGCATAATGCTATCTCAATGACATCCTCGTTGAATTTTCTCCTGTATTTGGTACTTTTAAACTTATCGAGTGGCCTCAAAACTCAACAATTACTCGTTTGTGCTTGTAATGAAAACAGTGGTTGCTTCTATGACGACAACATCCGACGAAAGCATAAACTCCCAAGGAATATACGAATGTGTTTTTCAACAGAACAGAGTTATTGCTATGTAACAAAGGAAGTTTCTTTTGAAGTTTTCGGCGATCGAAAGAAAAATTTGATGAAGAAAGCAAAGTTTGCTCCAGTTATAGAGCCATTTACGATTTTTCGATATGGATGTCTAACCTCTGCAAGAGTTGCAAGATTTGCCTGTGCTAATAATCTTTTCCAGTCCAAAGCTCTTCGAGTCTCATCTTGTTGTAATGACTCAAGTTTCTGTAATCTAAAGTTGGCATCGTCATTCACTGACTATGCTTCGAACACGCACTCCCCCACATCACTTCTGTTAAATCCAAATAATGAAAGAAGCGAATATTTTCCGGATGATGAAAGTGGGATACTTAATCAAGTTTTTGATCGCGGAAAAAGTTCATCGCCTGCGCTGAAGCATAACTTACAAGAATCATCCCGTACCTTGGTGATGAAACTATTTCCCATGAGAGGATGCCCAACGCAGGCACATCTGAAATTTTGACTGCTCTTATTCCTGGAGCAATAATAATATGTGCTTCTTTGTTTATTTCGTTAATGATCTTCCGTCTTGTGCGAAAAACACTTAGGCGAAAGAGGCCGCCGAAAATTGATGGAACAACAGATTTCGGTTTCTTATCTCGTTTTTCTCTTGATTCTCTATGGAAACTGACATATAATACCAAAACCGCAACTGCTACAACTATTAGACCGCAAATTTGCAATAACTTGTCGAATTATTTGTCAAACTTTACTCATATAAAACTACTTCACCAGCTTGAACTCGGGGAACTCCAGTATACGCATAACGAACATTTAGTATTCTCAGGTAAGAACTGGTGTTCACGCGCATTTTTCAGCCGAGCGGGACTTTTTACAATGCATGTTTTTCTGCTTGCTGTTTATGTTATTCAATCCTTTTGTATGCAGTGTCTAGTTCTGGACAAACTCTTGTGCTCCATTAAAAATTAGCACATTGATAAGTCACGGATTGTCTTCAAAGTTAAGTGCTCAACATTTAATTTTCATAACATAATTTTTAATATTTATTAAAACCTTCCTTTTCCAGGCAAGCTTCTTGAAGAAGATGTCTCTGTGAAGGTGTTTTTTCCGCAAAAGTTTCTTAATATTCCTGTCCTGTGGAAACGAACTGTAAATCTTTACAACAAATTTTCGATCAAACATGAATCAATCGACGGAGTAAAAGCTTGTGATGTATGCTTGCTTAAAGATCTTCGAATTTCTACACCGTCCGTATTCTCTACCCCGTCCTCCGACATATTATGTGGACTTCTTGTTGGCGATTTTCACCCTTGGGGGAATCTCAGAACTATTATATCCTCCTACTCTTCATCGGATTTTATAATGACAAGAAACTTCTCTCGTAGCAAAACCGTCGATTTTAATGCTCAAGTGATTTTACTTTGCTTAAAGTTGATTGTGGATACCGCCAGTGGACTCAATTTTCTTCACTTCGGTAAGCTATTTAACGCTTCTCTTCGTACTCAAGTAGATCTTGATCGTTGCATTTCAACAAAATACCCATTTGTATCGCTTACGTGCACGGTTAAACATTAATAGAGGTCAATATAAAGTGTTCGGTCCATAACTAAAATAAATTCATTTTAGAGGGACTTATAAAAAGGCAATTTCTTTTAGGAAAACATAGGATTTAAATATGTTCGAATAAAATAATAACGCATATAAACTTTCTTGGTACAAGCTTTTACTTTTAATTTTTAAGCATTTAAAACGCTTGGATGCTCTATATTTGATCATATTTACCTTGACTAAAGACCATGTCTTATTTCTTATTTGTCCTAGGGAAGGCAGTTTCGCTCAAATTGCTAATTAATATTTAAACATCATACCCTAACCTTGTTAGTTACCTAGAAAGTTTTATCGGCTCACATGCAGTGTACAGCTATTTTTACGTCACTACTACTCCTTTTGGTCAGGAATTCTCATTGCATTGAAAATGGCTAAGGCAATGACTGGAAAACAACCGCAGTGTTTTGGTAGTCTGGTAAAGAGTTGTTTGCTGTTGGTTAAAAAATAAAATAGTTTGACACCTTTTAGAAAGTGATGTTCAGGTGTTGAGGCAATGTTTAGAGGTACGCTATTTTATGTGAAATTTGGCAGTTTAACCATTTGAGCAGCGTATTCACGTTAGTGAAGCGCCTTGATAAAATGCCAGGAAGAACAAAATTGACGGTCAACCTGTTCAAGTGCATTTAAAATACTAGCAAATTTTCTCTTTCAAGTGCATTTTTATAGGATGAGAGAAAAACGAGTAAGTAAAAACTCAACGGCTTAAATATCCAAAATAGATTGGCACTTGCTACTGCATTTTTAATTTTTAGCGTCACTTGCTATGGCGTTTTATAGTTAAGTTTGTGTAATTTGACACGTAATGAAGAATATGTAGTTTAGTTTTTAAAAACTTGAAAGTTGAGAACGTCTTAAAGCTTTATGTTTATCTCTAGGTTAAGTTTAGTTTGGGGGCGATTGACTTGAATGGCTAAAACTTAAAAATTAATACTCCAGGTTGCAGAGTCTAGCTTGAGCGGGTGTTCACATCGTAGTCAACCAGCATTATGTCTAGGAGGTTAATATCAGAAACTGTTTTCCAAACTGTTCCACGGAGAGTACATTGTAGGCTGTTTGTATTCATAGGCTTGAGAATTGCATCATTAAACCGATAAAAGATTTCAGAATTTGAAAATTTAGTTGTTTTACAACAAATGGAGTGAGTTAGGGACATTTCAGAGTCACATGGCCAAGTAAATGCTTGGTGAGGGCAGAGAGACTAGACAGCCTTTGAAGTTTTAATGTGTTGACGCTTTGGTTCCGTGGCGCAGGAAAGTCTTTTCGCGTTAATATAGTCTAATTTTTAATTTAGGTAATGCAGAGCGGGCTCATGGTGCAGGCAAGCAAGATCAGGGACATTTGATTCTCCGTTTGCCGTTACCTCTATACTGCAATTTCCGCATCCAAGTTGCTGTTCTTTTGCTGCTGCTGCTGCTAATGCTGCTGATGTTAATGATGATGATGATGATGATGATGATGATGATGATGATGATGATGATGATGGTGGTGGTGGTGGTGGTGGTGGTGGTGGTGGTGGTGGTGGGGGTGATGATGATGATGATGAGGAGGATGATGATGATGATGATGGTGGGTGGTGGTGGTGATGATGATGATGGTGGTGGTGGTGGTGGTGGTGATGATGATGATGATGATGATGATGATGATGATGAGGAGGAGGAGGAGGAGGAGGAGGAGGAGGAGGAGGAGGAGGAGGAGGAAGAGGAGGATATTTTAATATTGATGGTGGATAAGAAACTGCTCATTTTGGTCCTGACTTCTTTCAGCTAGTCTAAAATATCATCCAATCGTGGGTTTCAGAAGTTCCGTTGCGTGGATTTTCTTGGTGAAAGAACTGTTTCCTATGTTTATAGAATCGAGGAATACCACTGTGGAAACCGGACTGCTATGCACTGTAACCAGCGAATCACTTGGTTTAGAAGCTTGCTTACTTCACAGTTGCCCACTACCCGTTGACATACCGGAGAATCTGCAGCTAGTCATATAGGCACATTTTGTCTGTATGTGATTATTGTAGTCTTAGAGTGACGGTAGTGATCGTGAGAGTGCTTTTCTTATCTGGTGATGTTCATAATAACGAGGATTATGATTATGGTGTAGTATTGGTGGTGGTATGAACCTTCGCGAGTGTTTCGAAGCCCACTGGTGAACTTTTTAATATTTTTGAGACCCTCTCTCTTTCTGCTGTACTCCATCCACACTGAATACAGCTTTAGTGAATAAGGGAATTTTCGGTACAAAACGGAAATACCCCTCCGCCTGTCATTGTGAACTGCAGCCTCAGTGTGCATAAGTAGGCTCTCCGAAAGAAGCTGCAGCTGCGAAACCGGAACATTCGGAATCTCATTCGAACCCGCTATCAGAGACAGCCGCAGATAAGATGCGAACTACTTCCTGTATATGGCCTCTTGCCTTTTATCGGCAAGAAAGCGTTTCTTGCCCTCCTGGAGTAGTGAACAGCAACGGTGAGTTGAGGTCGTCTTCCTCCTTGCCGCCCAAAACCGAACGCTGGTCTCATTCTCGGGACACTGCTATGTCTCGAACTCAGTAATCAAGGGGGTGGGCTGCCGAGAAAACGGATATGGCTAGCTCTTGATGACCTGTTGAAATTACTTAAAGCCCAGACGGGGAGTGACAGAATTACGTTCAATTCATGAAAATGAGATTACAGGTGGCCACTCTATTCGGCTTTAAACAGCAGCAGGCTTTTGTCTGGCAGGTTTCACTCAAAATTGGACGCCGAATGCAACACGGAATGCTGTCCTCCACAGGAACTTGAAGTTTATAGCAGTTCTCTCTGACAGAAAAAACCCAACGCTACCATATACCAACGCATATCTGACCGTCCGTTTATCCAAGGTTGTTTTTGGTGCTAGACTCGAAGGCTTTGGTGTTCTGAATGACCATCTCATCGTTCGACAAATGCATATTTCGATGGCCCTTGGTGAGATATCTTGATCACACAGTGTGCCCGCCGGTGTGCACACACTGCATGAGCAGTTCCGCCATCAAGGCTTTCGGACTCCGAGACCCCCTACAAAGTTAGCTGGACAAACTTCAAAGAGTGTCAGCTGGTGAGGGGGGAGAGAAAGAAGCCATACGAAGGGCCTCGTTGTCTTCTCACTTCTCCCGTGTCACCAGTACCGCCGCCGCCGCCAGTCAGCCTCTTGTCTGGGTGCACTTCAATCACAGCGTGTTCCGACGAGAATCGCCGCCCCTTCCCCTAACACACCGCCTTGCTTCGCCAATCTCGCCCTGCTGCTGCGGCTGTAGGTGTTGTGTCCAATAAATCCGTGCCCCTGCGGTCCCGTTCACACATCCGACAGCCACCCCGTCTTTCTGTCCACTCTTAGCTCTGGTCATGGTTGGCTCAGTGCGGGCCCAAAGCCGCAGGAAACGTGGCTACAACGGGGGAGGGTCGGCAGGCTGGACAGTCGTGGGCAGGGCGGGCTATGCCACGCTATTGCCGGAGCAACAGCTGGCACCCAAAAGGTACCGCGCTTATTTGCTGGCTCCGACGTGGTCGACCGCTCCTCGCTCGCATCTTGACAGATGGGCGGTCGGGTCTCGGAGAGAGAGAGAGAGAGAGAGAGCGAGTGGAGGCGGGGTCAGACCTGCCCGCCTGCTGTATTTCTAAACTGCCCCCTTCGGGAGTCCCTTCTCCGCCAGTGGGTAACGGATGGCTGTAGCGATTGAGCCAACACGTTCGAAACAGCCTAGGTGGTGACCACCAACTATACATCAGAACTCACGGCTATAACTCTCAATTAGGCTTTCGAGCAGAGAACGGCACCTAAGTAAGTAAGTAAGCAAGTAGCATGGGAAGCGATCTTGTCTTGATTCCTGCTTAGCATTGGTCTCACCCCCCCCCTTGTGATTTATCGCTTTTATGGTAGGTAAATGTGAGTCTTGACTTCCATCCAGCAGGCCAATCAGCACCGAATTTCGTTAAGTTTAACTGAAATAATTTCGCAGGTTTGGGACATTCAGGGTACTGAATAGGCTCTTTTTGTGAACATCGTAAAAATTGCTAGAAGTGCCTTCGGGAATCCAGCCAATGACATGGTTGGACGGAATGGGCAGCGGCAGGCTACAACAGTTTCGAACGCACGATCGAATATCGGCATTGCCGTCTAGGCCCATTGTCCTCAACTGGGATGCACCGCGAACGGACTGGAATTTTGCGCTGAAATCAGCTAACCGGACATCCATCTGGTACCGGTAACCCTGACGCAAGGAAAGAATGCGCAGCATTGACTGATGTAGCCACCTTCACCTCGCTTGATTGGTTTTTGTCCCCTAGTCACGTTCACCTGACGGAGACATCTCCATACCGCGATAGTTCTCGAATCGCGTCTTATCTTCCTTTGTGGGGACCTACACAAGGATATCAGGGCTCAGGTCAATAGGGACAAGCTCATCTCCCTACGTTTTTTTCCATTACCCCTTGAAGCCAGGGCACCAGCTCAAAAGGCAGTTACACTACTTTGCATCGGTTGACGAGGAATTAAAGGTAGGGTTGCCTTGTATGGCTGCCTCAACAGGACATGGGAATAGGAACCACCGCACCCGCTTAAAATGGTTGTCTTGTGAGAAATTTCGGGAACAGCCACTCTTCCCCTGTTTTAACCCAAACACTTACCCTAACATAAAACTGAATGTTAACCTTACTCTTAACCCTAAACCTACTCTAAACCTAAACCCTACAGTTAACATGAAGCCAAACCTTAACCTTTAACAGAATCCTGACCCTAACCCCCAACTCTGGCCTCAACACTCACCTTAAAATTAGCCCGAAACTTTACACCTCACTCTAATCTCTTAAATTCGGCAAAAAGACACGTTTATTGTGGTTAGGACTGGCTGACAACGGCTTATAAGCCAGAAATGGCCATTCCAGTCTCCCTCTTCTTTACCGGCATGCTATTTTGCGTGAACTTTAACCTGAAAATGCGGAACAACGTGTACAACCTAGGAGCGCTTATCTTGTATTTCAGCAAGATCGCAATATGCGACACCACTTGGGGAACAAGGGATATGTCAGCGTGTACTACGCGACCGTATTACATGCAAACCTAACCCTGGCTCTATCCATCGTGCTCGTTAGGGTTTGCATTCGTTGCCGGGTTAGAATGGTTGCATAATATTTCGTTGGCCACAAGAGGACCGAATTATCGGATCAAATGGCAACTTTTCAGGCGTCGACTATTAGGACGTCGTATTAATCTCAAAAGGCAGCAGTTTTACGATAGTAATGAAAGATCGCGTATACTTGCTCCCGTAAAAGCTCTCGTTTTCTTAATTTAACCCCACCCATAAAACTCCTACTACCACTGACGTATCCCTTGTTCACTGAATTGGGTCACATATTTGTATCTTGCCGTCTGCAATAAAAGTACTCCTGATTAAATGAAACACCGTTCTTACAATATAACCCACTCTATCTTTGATTGTCAACGAGCAATTTACGCGTGTTTCTTACAACAGTCAAATAAGCAGAACCAAATTAGCCGCGAGGATGGATTACGTTGAAACTCTCCTTTTCTTCATTCGGCCCCATATTAATAGTTGACGTATCCTTTGTTCCGTGAGCTGGGTCGCAGTTTGCGACCATACTTGTATTTTTTTTAAACAGCGTCTAAATAGAGGCAGTTAATTTAACTGAGCCCAACATTGATTGATTCCTGGGATTATTGGCCAAAATGAACTCAGCAATCTTAATACTTTGGCAACAGAAACCGAGTGGATGGATTGGCCAATAGCTGTGTTTTTTCGTCATCAGTCAGCAACATTGTAACCTTAAGCCGAAATACAGAATTCCAACCCAGCCCCAGACGCTGAAAGCGAGAAGGTAGTCTAAGGCTGTACCAATGGGCCACGCGTCCGCTCTTATAGTTCGTTGTCTCTGATGATGATGATGATGATGATGGTGGTGGTGGTGGTGGTGGTGGTGGTGCGACACGTATGGTGAATAAAATTGCTATCTCAGCGCAGTCAATTCGCCTGTTTTACATCTGTTTAGACCATTAATGGTCAGAAACGAGTAATGGGAAGTTATCTCTTAGGGTATCCCCTTTTTACAAACACATTCAGCGGTGAATGCCTCCTCTGACTGAGGTGGGGTGGGTGGGTGGGATGAGTGGTGGATGTTCCACTAAGGCCTGGGTGAAGGGGATGGAGCTATCGGAAAGGCATTTCAGAGGCCAGTAGAAGAGCCCCCAGTCCCACCACTTCTGCCGCGACCTTTGGGCCCAACATCCCACGTGATTCACAGAGGCAATCAATCATCTCGCGGGCCAGCCAGCCCAGTTCCGACTGTCGTCCTAGCAACATAACAGTTGTACAGCCTCTCTTCGTCGACCCTCGCGAGCTGACAGAGGGCCCACTCGTTGCGACGCGTTTTAGTAATCGGCCAGCGCGGCACGCCTGCCGGTAGACGTCCCCCTCTTGTTGTCATGCCGGTATCACTAGGTTTCCTACGTTTTTGTTTATGTCTGCGTGCGCGCACTTATCTCACGCCTGCCCAGACCCCTACCCGTGTGTGATGTCTGCCTTGTAGACCTTGCGGGCACCCGCGGAAGACCTGCGATGGCACACCGGAGTTTGTCGTTGGATTGCGTCTACATGAAAGCCGACGGTGTGTGCTGCATAGGTGACCTCGAGTACGCCGTCTGCGCACCGCCCAATCCCCTGCCGCCGCTTGACCACCTCACAGCCGTTTACCTGGAGCACTGTCGGGAATATGCGCCGGGTGAGTTCCAGCTTCGCCAGCCGGTCCAACAAACCTCAACACGCAGCTGTGAACTATCTGTGGCCACCAATCTCCAACACCACCACCACCAACAACAAGCGGATCGTCCGGTTTGTAGCCTTTCCACGCAGTCTACAACGGTGGCTGGTGGAGCAGACCGTACCACACCCAAACCGTCCCCATCGCATTCCGGCGGTGGCGGCACCGGCGGTCATACTGACGAGGGCAGGAGCGGAGAGGATGTTGGGCAGCGTGTGCAGGATTCCTGTCCCGGAGACTCCATCAGAGGGGAGCAGAAGCTTCACGGTGTGTCCGAGGGCCTTCTGAGGACCCTCCTGGCTACGCCCAGCTACCCAGACTGGTGGCCCATCTTCGGGAGTTCAAGTGGGTAATCCAGAATACATGGCTCCCGAGGTGATTTTTATAAAGTATGCTGTGTCATCTTGGTTGGCAGACTCTGACATTCGAACCGTGCCTGGGGTAGGGAACCATGATGCAGAGGTTGCGAATTAATATCCATGCCAAATAAGTGCATTCTTTCCTATGATAAATATGGCACGCTTCAACCTGTCACGACGCGCTAACGGTTGTGGTTTGCTAAGTTGCCAGTTTACTAGATCCATTGGTCCTCACTGAGAGTCAGGCTGCAATGGCTCCTCCTCAAGTTCGAACCACCATACCAAGTCGCATGTGGCACACGTAGATTGACTGCCTAACTTTTTCAGCCACCGCTTTCACTCCCACCTCCGGTGGTCTTTACATCGTCTTACCATCGGAGCCTGGTGGATGGGGAAAAGAAAGCGTGCGTTAGATGCTGCGCAAGTCTGCCTCACTATAAAATAATTCGAGGTTGCGTCCACCCCATGGGCAACGCGGTGGGTCAGGCACGAGAAAAGTATCCGGGTTTTTAATAAGCCCCTAGGTTGTGACTACGGTAAAACCTCTGTTATTATTTTGCCTTAGGGTGACAACATAATTTCAATGGGGAAATGGGCAACTTATGTCTTTTTCAAAAAAAGGTCATGTCGAAAGTTTATTGATTAATTTCTCAAATGAAATCGGAAGACAGAACCAGAAAACTTGTAGGTCTGAAATGGAGGAAAGCAATTTTCCAAATGTGTACCATGAGTAAAAAATTTAGCCCAAAGTCATTGGAATGCACTCGATATTCTGACTGATTCTTCGTGATGTGCTGGAGCTTACTCCTGTTTTGCCGCATCTTCAAATTTATTCAAGGAGCAGAAATGTGAGTGGCACTGAAATGGAGCTATGCATTCTTTATAACGATCTTTCTAGCTGTTAATTGCACAGAGTTTGTGGAAGGTAACAATGTATCTTCGAGTAAGATTTGCTGCACCATACGTTGCGTCACCGGTAAAATGTAGTTGGCGGATTAAAGTTTGACGTGGGACATGTCCCAGGACGAAGACGACGACGATGATGACCACAAATAAAAGAGTTTGCATTAATGGATTTGTGAGCGTCCATCCACCAATGTTAATATTCCTGATCGAAACCGGCCAGCAAACAAGCCCGTGGCACAATGGGTTAGTGCGTTAGACTTCCAATAAAGAGTTCGCGAATTTAAGCCTGGGGTGCCGCAATACCTGGGGTTGGGTATGGCTGCCTGAGTAAGGTTATTGAGCCGGAAATGGCCATTCCAGTCTGCCTTGTGTTTGTGGGTAATGTTTATCGGCTTAAAATATTTTTCCCTGACCGCCAGTTTTCTAAATTGATAGGTTTTTGGCAGATTTAGATAATTCCTCTGAACCCATTCTGAATACCTCAGCGGCCTCGGAGGGGTTCGAACCCATGACAGCAAGTGCAAGGCTTGTGTACAGAAAACGCCCTAACCAACAAAGTTTTGCCTATACACAGGCTGTGCACTTGCCGTTGTGGGTTTTAATCCCACTGAGGCCATCGAGTTTTATACAACTGGGTCATATATGTGCAACTGTTATGCGTATGGCTGGTAGAAAATAGTCCGTACATCCTTTTGCACGAGGAACCGAGCACACGATTTATTTGAGGTTACAAATTATTTTAAGTACTTGAAAGTCTGAACGATTTATCATGCAGGTAGACGCATATTTTGGTTATTTTTAGCGGCTGCATAACGCAGCTGCAAGGGTTCCTCGCCATGAGTGTGGTTGTTGGCGGGGCTCGAGAGCGAATCCCGAAGCAAAACGGGACGAGTGAGTCCCGTAACCGATCTGTGGTGAGTCCATTCACTTATGTCAATACTCCTAATCTAAACCGGCAAGAAAATGAGCCCGTGGCGTAATGGGTTAGAGCGTTGGTCACGGGTTAGAGCCTTGGGCTTTGCACCTCTTGGAGTTGATAATGACTAACTGATGGCACCTAATGAGCCTGGAATGGCCATTCCATTCTCCCTTATCTTTTTGGCCATTTTAATCAGACTTAGCTATAAAGAACTTTAAATTCTTCCGCAATTATTGCGTGAAATTGAATTAAAGTCTTCAATAGATATGTCATGCATCAGTACAACATCGGCGAAGCAAATATTGGGGCTTCGAGCCTGTACGCGGTTAGTACGCTGAAGATGGTGGATGTTAGCTAAAATATTCGGTGGGAACAGTTAATTCCTCCTCCGCCCCAGGTCCTAACCCTATCCGAAACCTTAACCCTAAACCTAACCTTAAACGCAACGCTAGCATCAGTCCTAACCCTTAGTTCCCTGGAAGTTAGCGCAAAGCCGCCTGTAGTACGTAGGGCGTTCCTATTCCGATGTCATGCCGGGGAAGGGGTAGATAAACGAGCTCTACTAACTTTTGGGAAGAACATGATAAAGTTTGTGTTGCAGAATTTACTTCAAGTTTGCAACGAAGCTCCACACCTTCAAAGTTGTCCTGCTTTCAGTTCTTATAACAGAAAGAATGTTTAAATTGTACCAAGGGACCTAACGAGTTTTTTTGAACAATCAAATCCAGCTTCAACGCGATCACACCGAAACGAATATATCTATAGTTCTAAAATAACACAAAGTTTCAGTGAGGTGATTGGCTCGCTGTTAACTTCTTTTTTCCTCAATTTTGCGCGCCTCACCCCCTCGAAGGCTGTAATGATAAGTCCACCTAAATCAGGCCTCGTTCCAAAAATTAAGAAAGCGCGGCGCGGAGCCAGGCCCGTTTTTCGGCTCGCACGCAAATGCTCCGACGATGGCGACCCAGTTCGCTATCCACACCGCTCATTTTCTCAGTAAATTGATTCAATCCAAGCTGGTGTGCAGCCGGGGGCAGGGGCGGTGGGGGTAGGAGGGGCAGGCCTCGGGGAGGGGGAGGGTGGGCAGAAAATTTGCAGTTGTCGTTGCTGCAATGATTTCCGACCTCCGGCCCGCCTTTGCCCGCGCGCAGGCTGTACAGGTGGGCGTGCGTGCGTGCGTGAGTGTAGCTGCGCCGAGGCAGATGGTTTTGTGTGTGCATGTACGTGAGCCCCTGCGCAAGCAATGCTGCGGGTGCTGCAGAAAGGTATATGTGACGCGCAGGTGTGTTTTGATAAGCTGGTGAGATGAGGGACGTGAGATGGGAACCAGGAAGACCCTATATTTCATCCCAACTGCCGCCCTCACCGGCTCTGTCGCGAGTCAAACCGTCCCTCCACCCAATTCAATATTTCGGAAACGGAGAAAATTGAGGGCCCTCATGCCTGACGAAAATACACTCAGCAGCCATTAAAAACCAAAATCGCATCCTTTCGGTTTGGGTTCTGGCGACGTGACCTCTGCCTCCTGTTGCGCGCGTCTAGGTTACTGTTACTTTGTCGCCGTTCGCGGATACTTTGCCTGACTGGAAAGCAGAGATATCGGAGATCGAGCCTAGGCTGCCGCCTCGGGGCTTCGGCTCCTCATCAATATGCTTAAGGCGTAATTGTGGAGTTTCCTGGGCTGTTATCCTGCAAAATTTCTAGCTAGGTAGGGAAGCAGATGGTTGTTCGATCGCCCGAACCATTTCTCGATTCATCTGAACTTTCATACTCGTGCAGGAGTTGATGCGATAATCGACCAGTTTGCTCCTCCTTCTTCGCTCCTTGGGATGTGAACATTCGCTTAAATTCGGGAAATGTATGCCCCGTAATATCCTTCGGTAGAATTAAAGAAATCCGAGACTCATGTTAGCACACTGATCATTTGAAGGGTTTTGCATTTATTCAAAGAAACACCTATAGATTCTAACATGCACGTGTCCGTATTTGTCTGGGTGACGCGTAATCTGTCCGACTGTCATGTACGTTTGCCACCAATCATGCAGTTCGAAAATAACCAGTCATTCTCCCTCAACCTAAGCTGGATTGGCAAAGGGGCCTTCATACTCCTTGTGTTGTGCCGTAGAGCTTTCTCTCTCTCTATCCCCGCCATTTCCGACAAAGGTAAGGAAATGCTATTTTGATTTGTATTTTTTGGTTTTATTCGGCTTCCCAGTTAGGGTGCCTCATTCGCCCTTCACACTCACTAAAGTTCCTTCAAATAAGCTCAGAGGACCTAATTCTGATCGTGAATTGCCCTGACCATCAGAAACTTAAGACGCAAATGCAAACAGAGTTACGAAGTATTCCGATGGAAACAAGAGAGACGTAATGATATTACCGAAAAAGACAAGGGAGATTTGAATGGCCATTTCTCGCTTAGTAGCCATCATTATCCAGCCAGAGACTAGCATGACTCTTTCTGGCCTACAAGTCGTCGTCAGCCAGCTAGCCTCAACCAACCCCGAGATTTACGGGCGCCTGATCGTAAAACCCGCGTTTTATGGTTATTCAGCATTACTGAGTTCAATACGCTAACAATTGAGCCACAGTCTCATGTCCTGTCGATTGCGATTGGAACATTAGCTATGTAGCTGTTGTGTTCACTGATCGGGTTATGTAACACACACGTTCCGTTGTGCTCTTGGGTTCGAGATCGACCCCGCTCGCAAGCAGTCGCATGTCAACGGAGATTATGTGGTGAGAGAAGTGCCTACTGGGAGACTGGGATGTCAATTGCTGGCTTCGTTGTCAAACGTTTCAGAATCAGTAAATCTGTTGCGATCTTTGACTGCGGGTTAATATGTAATATCCAGCGAGGTCCTAGCCTAAATTTCAGGGTGAAATTGAGCGAAGAACATCATCCGTCCTGCAGCCCTCTCAGATTGGTAAGCGCTGCGGAGAGGTGTAATCTCATCTGTTGCCCAGATGTAGGGAATCGGAACTCTTAGCCCCTGCAGGTTACCGAAACGACTTAAAATCCCAGGTTGGTCATGACTACCTGACGATCAACCATTGTAACCTCCGAGGACTCGATTTTGTCTGCTGACCAGGCGCGTTATAGATGTGTTTTATAACCATCTCTTCCTTCATATCACTCTCTCTCTCTCTCCCTCTCACACGACTGTTTGACCGTCGTAGTCCGACGATGTTCACCGTATGCTCCACACCATGGTGGTGCAGGGACGGTGACTTGCACGGAAATTAGTTTTAAGTGATAGTAGCCTTGCGCTGCATCTACCGCACACTCTTCTCCTCCCCCTCTGAACCCGGTGTCATGACAGAGTCAAGAAGACCGGAGGCGGGAGAGGGCGCAGGTGGCTGGTTCGGCCGGGGCCCCTAGGCGCGCCACCACACCCCCTATGTTCAGCATTTTTTATGGGAGCGCAACCCGAATAATGCCTGTCATGCCCTGATGTGGCCCCCGTGTTGGTTCAGCGCATCTACCACGCGGCCCGTTTAGGGGGCACATCCCACGCACACAAAACTTAGCCCTATGTTCCCTGAAAATCAGCACAAGGGTTTTGGCCTATGTCTGTGCCCTGCCTATAGTCTGAGTGAATGTCGAAGAGGCCGATAGACTGGGTTCTTCACCTTGTCTTGCCAGAGCTCCCCGTGTCATGAAATGTAGCATCCTGTGAAGACTGTTGCATTCCAATCTCCCTTAACAAAGTTAATCTGTCCACGAAATCCCTATAGAACAGTTGGTTCTGTATTCCTCTTCTGAACCGTCATCACTCTGTTTCGGAGTACAGCCGAATTAATTCCATTGGCAGACTATAAGAAGCCTATAAGACCACATTTCAATCAGAATCCCTCCCATCACCGCGTTCCTAGTTAGTTGCTACCCGTAGAAATTTTCATGACATGACAGGTGGTCTACGGATTGCCTCATTCGCTTCGTATAGTCTTCTGGGCGGGGAGTGAGTCTTAAGAGGATGAAAAGTAGCTTTGCCCTCGAAAGTAAGGCCACTTAGTCGTGGCAATTAATTACGTATGCCCTGAGAAGACCGGCGGTGATGGTGGGAGGCTGGAGGCTGAGATGTTCAGTGCATCAAGGAACCTTAAAGAACATATCTAATCTTAAAGAGCCGATTCGCATGGTATTAGTGCCACCGGAAGAAGCGAGGCAATAACGCGTGCATTCGCGTGGCCAATTGACATTGATGAATCTCCCACATCATTCACTGCAGTCAGGGCGTGAGAGAGAGAGAGAGTGAGAGAGCGGCAATTTCGAAAAACAACACTCTGTCAATCGTCAATGTACTTTTGATTTCCTTGCTCTGAAGTGCTCTTGTCAACATTTTTACCTGGCATGAATAGAAAGAACTTATATTGTTTTAAAATACACCCCGAAGGTCTCCGGTGCCGTCCGCAGCGAACATAGTTTGCTAATAACGCGCAAGAGGGAAACACCAGTCGATAAGCAGTAATAGTGATATTATTTGGGACCCCCTGCTCATTTGCTTCCATTAACTAAGGTGATAACTGATCTGGACTGATCATATGACACGCTGCCAGAACATGCAAAGACCTACCCCCAAACCACGCGGCCCTATGACTTTTCTTTCACACGGGTGAGTATGGCCTCCGATGACAGTATTTGAAAGCCAATTTGTAAAGTAATAATCAAACAAATCATCAATATTGATAAAAAATCGTGACCCTTACCGACTTAGATATGGACAACCAAAACCAGTATCGCACCAAATACAATCACTTATCATAAATTTGAGGCTGCATATGAAAGGCCTGGCTCCACCCCAAAGTAGATTGACGGTGGTGCGTTTTGCCCAGCGATCAGAGTAGAGCAATGAGCACCAATGCCACCTGCATCCAGAGTGGCAACCGACCGAAGAAGTCAGCCTCACCAGTTCCAAGCCTGCTTATCTGAATATGAACTTTCCTGACAGTGAGCATTCCAAGTCGAACCTTTACCCCGTCAGACTGGCACTCTGTAGCTGCAGCTTGCTTTAAAAGTAATAAGTTTCCAGGCCCTTGTACAATAGTTGTCTCACTGGATGTTTAAACATCGATCGGTTTCTATTTTTTCAGCTCCTAACACTCAGCATGAACCCCTTCGACTTTGAAGCCCATAAGCGGGCGGATGTCTACGCTCTGGGCAAGATCATCTGGGAGGTTTTAGTCTGGGGACAACGGAGTCTCGCCTTCCGTGGCTCTGAAGACCACCCGAGCGCCGCAGGGGCCAAAAGGATCTCTCTTAACTCAGCCGACCTGTCTGCGCATGGCAATCGCCACTGGGCACCTCTGTCTCAATGCTCAGGATGTAGGGATGCTGAAGCCTGGTGTCGGCACTCCAGTGTGTCCAAGGTCATCGTCTCGGAACGACTTGTGACTGAGAATTCATCGCAGCGGGCATCGATTGAAATCTTAGAGGTAAATCGTTCTAAATTAAATGGCTGCTATTACATCCGTTCCTGGTAGCGGATTTGGAAAGAGATGTCTTCTGTGCTTCAAGTTAACGAAACCGCTTCTTGTGTGGGACAACGAAGTGATTAGTTAGACTTACAAGATCGTTCCTGGCTGACGGTTCAGGAAATCCAGAAAGAAGCCTTAAATTTCTTCTTGTCGTTCAGCTGGAAAGCCTCTTTTGGCTTGCGAGTGTCAGTAACAGTGCGAACTATGGCTTTCATATATATAAACTTAGTATATATGGCGACTATGGCTTTCATCTCCAACGCGAAGCCAAACTTCAGTTTCAGATTCGCAAAAGTCCCTCACCCGTAGTGTGAACCAAGTATGTACAGTAGGATTTCTCGATACCACGGTATTTCGCAACTGCTAATCAGCTGCTTTCCGTCGCTTCATAAAATTGAAAATGAATACTGGGTGCACAACAGATAGGATCCATGCCGAAAAGAAAAAGGAAGACTGCAAGGTGACAAAGACCACTTAAAATGTTTTTTAAAAGAAAAGAAAAGGGATGATAACATACAACGTCAGGTCTACCCCATACTACACATGTTTACATAGGCGGGTTTTTACCAAGGTATGAATAGATAAAAAAGCAGTTGCTAATCGGTCGCAAAATTTATCGGTACTTATAAATGTAGTTGTATGTGCTTGCTTTAAACTCACATCAGGAAAACAACTGCCTCAAAAGTAGCTTTTTGTGGTTCGAGCGACGTTCTTTCGATGCTGAGGAATTCTTTAGATTTTTTAGGCCAGGATGATTACGCCGGCAGTCTAATTCACGCAAAACCGTTTGACTCAATGCAGATCAGTGAACCGCATTGCACCGCATAAGGGGACTAGGATCAGATTAAAGTTTGGCCACATTAGTTACAGCATCAACTAAAATTCAAAGTGGAAATTAACCTTCATCCTGTAAGCTGGCACTTATCACACAACTAATGTTAATTATAAGGTGACTTATTTAAACGGCGATTGGTGTAATGAATGGGCACCATTTTATCTCATGGAATGTAAAGCGAAATGCTGAAATATATGTTTGACTCGAACAAACTACTCAAGTGGGATGGTACTATTACTGATAGTGCAACCTAATTCCAAATTATTTCAGTCAAAGTAGGATACCGGCTTTTGAAAGAGCTTCTTTCTGACCGCCCGCAAAAACTATGCTCTTGAAAAATTACTACTTAACTCTCGCGGATTTTAAATACTATCATAAATGCCAATGTATTTTATGGAAAATATGCACGAACATATTCTCAATTGTACTCATTTGGTGGCAAAGTAAGCCTTCCGCAAATTTTATACTTGAAGGAATTGTATCTTTTACTTTCAAAAAGAACATAATTAGGTGCCAAAAAATCTGAAAAGTTGTTTAGACTGTCAGACGGTTTTCTGGCTTACTTAACACCTTCTCCATTGAACTACTCGTTATATTCTTTCACAGAAATGTTGCAGTGAATCACAACTTCCGGCGGTTTCTCTGCTCTTCAAGGGAGCATATATCCAACCAGCTGCTGGCTCAAACGAGACCGAAATCCCAGATCTCTGCAGGCCGTTTCAAGGGGGCCCGCCGAACCAGTGGCACCCACTCCCTCTTACTTCCTGCTTCGTGTCTACCGAAACGCCTGGTAAGCCAGGTGCTGTCAGACTGAATACGTAAATTATTTTCTTACTGGGATGTTGCTGAACTGCCGTTCCGCAGTGATTGCTCTAAAAGTCATTCTGGATGAAGAGCTGAATCGCAGGTTATTTAAACGAACATTTAAATTGTCAAATGCAACAAACTGAGCAGTTGGTCAAGGCTCTCAATTTAATTGCCAGATCCTCTTTGACAGGAGCTATTTAGCACGGTAATAGTGTTCCTACTGCACCGAAATGCAGTTGCTGAATCAGTGAAAGTTCTTTTCCATATTTCCTCCCAAACTCGCTCGCCCACCATAGCTTCCATAGATCCATCCATCCTTTCTCTTCTTTCCTTTCCTGTTCATCCGCTACAGGCTTTATACTTACTCCTCCTCCTCCTCCCTTCCTAGCTCTCCTTTACATACTACTACTACTAATACTACTACTACTACTACTACTACTACTACTACTACTACTACTACTACCGCCATCGCATCCAACGCAAAATTTTATGAGCCATATATGACTTCTTCTTTTTAATGAAGCAAATAATTATATTACTTTTTCCTACATGAAAACTATGCAGTATATAATTTAGACAGATGACTATTGTGGGAAAAGACAAGGGAGACTGGAATGGCCATTTCTGGCTTATTAGCCGTAGTCAGCCAGTAAAACTCATCCCCAGGTGGTGGACCAACCGAGGCTCGAACCCGCGACCCGTTGATCAGAAGTCCAACACTCTAACCATTGCGCTATGGGCTCGTTGTCTTGACGGTTTAGATCAGGAATATTGACTTGCATTCATTGATGAACGCTCACCGATGGCTAACGGAACTCACTCGTCCCGCTCTGCCTTGGACTTCTGATCAACAGGTGGAGCACCACCTGCGGATAGGTAGGAGTGACTGAAGGCGTCTAATGAGACAGAAATGACCATTCCAGTCTCCTTTTCTTTGTCGGCATTGTTCGTCTGTCTTTACCATTACTAGTCGCTATGCGGCTGCTGGCGGGGCTCAAGAGTAAGCCTCAAGGCAGAGCGGAACGAGTGAGTTCCGTAAGCGGTCGGTGAGCGTTCATAAGCGACGGTGAAAGTGCGACCGCAGGTCTAGTTCAAAAGTAATCAGCAATTAAACGTTTTCTGTAAACCGAAGGATACCCTCTCTTCCAATTTAACATTTGAAGAAGAGGAAATTTGCTACTAACTGATTACCAGAAAAAAGTTTGATGCACACTTTCTGTAAACTATATTTGACTTTGTAAGGGTAGCAAAACTCAACGGGAAAACGGATACTACTTAAGTAATCATATTTAAAGGATGTAAATTTTCCAGGCGGCCAAAAAGATGCTCACTCCAAAGCGTCATCCTGATTATGCTACACGATAATTTATATCAGAACCCTAACTGAGTAGTTTTTTTAAAATCGAAAACACATTTTAACATTTCGGTTGACATTTCGTGAGACAGTGGATGTACTATATTACGAATACCAGTCTCACGAAAACCACTAAAACGGTCACTACTACTCTGAAATTACTACCGCGCCCAGCGCGACTAAAACAACTGGCAGTACGACCGTCATATTTGACCATTTCCGCCCATGACGTAGTGGGCGCAGGACGGTGACTTGCGCGCAAATTAGCTGATTGTGAGAATGGACTTGCGATGCAGCTGCAGCACTCTGCACTTCTTCACTTACCTAAGCCCGGTGGCCGAGCTCGGTCGCACTACCACCACCACCACCACTACTACTTATACTACTGATATAACTATCAATACTACTATTACAACCACTACTGGTACTACAACTGGTACTACCACTGATATCAGCACCATCACCATTACGATTTGCTGTCACTGCCCATGTACTCGATTTTATTCCTACCTTTTTCTTTCCTCCCTTCAAACTCCCTTTTAGTGCTACGTTAACAATTAGCTTCCCCTCCACCTACTTTCTTTTCATTTTTTTCTTTTTATTGACCTCAGATCTCGCTTTGTTCTTTTCCTCCCTCTTTCCCCTTTCCTTCTCTCACTTTTGTCTGGGCAAGACTATCTAAGGCTCATAATATCCCAGTTTATTTGGAACTTTTGACGGAGTGTTGATATAAAGCAATCTTTCACAAAAAATTTCGCAACTGAGGAAAAACAACGTTTGTATTTATACCTTCCTTGATCCCCTTTTTTAATATTTTTCCACTCATGGTGTTGGCCTTGAGTAGTAAACCATAAACGCGAATAACCGCAATAGAGTAGAGATTTCTGGCCCATGTAACGCGTCCAGGCTTGTAGTTGCTACCGGCACCATGACGATGTAGACGGCAACGTAAAGCTGCACGTTTGCGCGGGGGTGTCATAACTTTTGGGTCGACAGCCCCACCCACTACATGCCAGGCTGGAGTCACAGGATTTGGGGAGCCTGTAGTAATTGACGCATAAAAATCTACGGACCAGAACTTGATCCTGGTGGTGGTGGTGGCAGTGCAGAGGTTTAGAGGACGGCGTCGCCGACTGTTCATTTACCCACGAGCTCACTAATGTGCGTCGTCGCGTGGGACTACTGGCCTCATAAACTACAGAGGTTGGCAGCAACAGTGACATTTTGACATGGGTCCTCTCTGACAGGTGTCCTTCAGGGGTCGGTATTGCCCTCTCTTGCATTCCAGCTTGGACTTGCAGTGCGATGACGGCAGCTGGGGAATTCCGCAAGTAAATGCCTAGCCGATTCAGCGCCTGCTCGAAATTTCCTTGAAACTGCTTAGCTGATCATTCCCACCACCCTCCCGACCCGAGCGACACCCCCATGTAATACAAGTGGCCTTATGTTACATTCCAGGAAGAGTAAAGATTCCAGTAGTGTAAGCCTAACCCCCACCATATCCGTTCCGTGATCTTAACACTAACCCCCTACGCTTACATCTAGCGGATCCAAGTGGTAACCGACATTTTTTCTTCCATGCAAACCAATATTTGCTAATAGAAGCTTCAGCAATATTCCTTGAGTTAATCTACCCAAACCAGAGGTAGCAGAATGACGCATCTTACTACTTCCTGTAGATTATGACTGTCATAGTTAATGCGTTTAATTCACAACCCATTGTATTTGTTAACGTTTCTTCAATGACCGTCACAGGCAAAGCAGTTTTAAAAGTGATCAAAATTTTTTAATGAAAAATCGTGGCACATTCCCAGTTTATATCGACTTGTTGGTGGCGTTTGGAGCAACATCTGACGGAGCAGGCAGAGGATGAGGTAAGAAACAATCAGTAGAAAAGATAAGTTGAAACTAGAGGCACTAGTAAGTGCGGTAATCAAGCGCCATGACTGAGCAATAGACAATGGAGCGCAGTAAAGTCCATCAACAGTCAAGTAGCCCTCTCATCATTTTTTTCGGCACTCAGGTTCAATCGGTAGGAATACAGGCCCAGTTATTTGTCAGTGCGAAGCCCCAATTCAGCTGGATCCAGTTCTTTTTAGAAGTAAAGACTGATTCTACAGGCAGCCTCTGTTATCTCTCACACTTGAGTAGGATCTCACACCTGTGGAGGAATCAGCGAATCAGCACGATCAGTTCAGATTGTTTTCCCCTCCCTTTCTACTCTACGCTGCGAACGGCAGGTTCGTTCGGCCACCCCGCTCCCCTCCCCAATCTTCGTGGCGCCTTTGTGTTCTGATTTATTAATGAGTTCAGGTAGTGCCATTACTGTAAAGCGGAAGTCCCGGTGACAAGCCACAACAACCGCTTCTGTCACCCTCCTCGAAACATTTTACTTATTCAGGTGGGATGTGTGGTGTCCACGCAACAGGGAGAAAAATTCCTTCGCGGACCGCCATATCCCTTTCTTCTTTTATCAGAAACTTCCAGTGCTTGTATTCCAATCACAAACAAATCTTAGGATGTGAAAAAGTAACCGCATCGGTATGGCCTGCACGGTCGAACCTGCTACATAAAGCGTGAGGGGAGGTGAACGGCTCTCTGACGGCGTTCCTTCCTGATTGGTGTTCGCGACATCAACTGCAGTCGAGAACAGCCGATGACACGTTTACTGACGTCGTTCAGCGTGCGCACATGTCATCTGATACCATCTCGGTCGAAGGTGGACGATAACTAGCAAAAGCCGTCTGTACTGAAACCCTTTGCGTTGGTTCTGTGTACTCTTCTGTCCGCTAGCCAGAAAGGCTTCTTAATGAAGCTCGAAAGGATATATCACGAAATTCCGTCGTCAACCAATCATAAAGTAATCGCAAAGCCTTCCGGGGGTGACTTTCTGAAGATAGAGTCTATGTGTTATTCTGACTGTGACCACGCGGTACGCCCACAGGTAACATTGCGATCATCTTGAACGACGCTGTCCACTGAGTGTCACAAAACAGGGTGTGCACAGGGACGGGGACTTACGCGTGAAGTAGTTTATAGTAAGGCAAAGTTTGCGCAGTATCTACCATACTCTCTCTCCTTCCTCACTCACCTGGCTCCGGTAGCAACATGACGTTATGATAACTGGAGGTGGGCTCTAGTGCAGGGGCGGGCAAAACCTTTACAGTCCGTCTACGCGTACCACACATGGGTTGGCCCTGTGACAGGTTTCCACGAGGGCGGCTCGGAGGTCACATGGGCGAGAGTGCCCCAGAGGCTACATTAAGAAGGAGCCACTGCAGCCTGACTCGCAGTCCTGAGAAGAACCAAGTCATCTCCTACTTCACCAACCACCAGGATTGGTTAGAAGTGTGTCAGCCTGTTTACAGGTATATGCGCTGAGTGTCATGCGGACGGAGTCCCCAGAGCCAACCTCACTGCCTCTTCCCTCCCCAGCCACCATTGGATGTGGAGACATAACACAGGTGGCTGGCGTGACGTGGACCTGCGCCCAGACGCGCCACAACGCGTCATTTGCCATGGGCGCGTAGCCCCTCACTCCCCACTCCCCAATCCTCCCATCCACAACACCTGGCGCGTATTAATAAATTTTGAGCACGTCCGAGTTAGCATTAGTAAGGAGTGCACTGATGTGCCCTAGAGATGGATTCAGAGTGTTCATCTCATTCTCGGTTGCCTCTACCGGGCGCTACCTATGGCAGTTCGACCGTCGATTTCGACGAGGTCCACCGTATGCTCCACACCAGGTGGTGCAGGGACGGTGACTTGCGCGTGAATTAGTTTTAAGTGATAGTAGCCTTGCGCTGCAGCTACCGCACTCTCTCCTCCTCCCCACCTGAGTCCGGTGTCAAGACAGAGTCAAGAAGACCGGAGATGGGAGAGGGCACAGGTGGTTGGCGCGGCCTAAGCCGCCCCTGGGCGTGCCACCACACCTGGCTCCGGATCCCACGGAGTGGGGAGTGCCATAAAGGCCACATTAAGAAGGAGCCATTGCAACCTGACTCTCAGTCCGCCAGTCAGCCACTCCACACAAAAACACACATTGGGCTGACCACGCGGTCCGAGTTATCCCGTCAGTTGGCAACCTTCCAAGCCACGGCTTTTAGCGCACCGTGATAGTTTCAAGCGCGTCAGATTGTTTATAGTGAGGAAAATACGCTGAGCTCTCGACTCACTCTTCTCCCCCATTCCCCCACAATCAGACCACCGTCCGAGCCAGTCAGTTGCCTGATGTGGGAGTGGGCGCATTGGCTGACGGATCGGCGTACCCTGTCTTCGCGCGCCACAGCACGACCTGGCCCCCATAACGCACACACCAGGATTCACAAACTCAGGGGATATGGAGCAGCCATCGCCGTCTGACTCCCCAGTTCACTGGTCAGCCACTCGACACACAAAGCACATACACTGAGCCGACGGCGTGGTCTGGTGGAAGCGTCAGATTGGCAGATCTTCAGCCACGGTTTCTAGGAAACCGTGATATACTGTGGTAAATGGTGATTGTGAGAGTGTTGTCGATGCATTGGTGTAGGTAGTGTGCGCTGATGTAGGTTAGCCTACGGTGGTTTACCGGAGGTTGTCATGGAGGCGCATGTGTCCTAATAGGCCCATGCGGTGTGTAAATGTGCGAAAGCAGTTAGGGCAGTGAAGGCGGGCACGTCGACTGTATGTCGGAGCCCCAGGCACTGGTTCACCAGCCTCCATGCGATGGATTAGCAGGTGACCGACCAGGCCACCGGGCGCTACCAGGGCAGTTCAAACAACTGGGCGCAGTGGCTGGCTCGTTGTGAAGAAGGCATGCTACAGGCACGGACGCTGCACTGCTGACTGCACGTGCGCCGTAAGCCAGGTTGACCTCGGAGTTGGCCTAGCGCATCTGCGAGCAGGTTTTTGTGGAAGCCTCATTAATCCTGCCAGTACCGAGGGGATCCATTTACACCCCGACAACAATCCCCACACACGCAGTCGCTGTGGAACTCATACGGAACGACCCACGCCTACTACACTGCCAGACAAATGCCGGTCAACTGCTCTAAGATGTAGAAGTCAGTTATGTGATTACAATGGTTGGGGTAGCTCACATTTATTCTTCCGATTACTGTGGCCTGCAGGTGACACAGTAAGCTATTCGCGCATAAACCGAACATGCTATTTGTTCTTGGCTGCCCAGTAGTATTGATAAATGGGGCGCGGCGTTTCCCTAGTACCACCCAGGAAAGCCTTAAGAAGAATGAATAATCTACTTAACTAACTCAGTTAAAAAAGCTGCAGTAACGGAATTGGCATGCGGTGGAGTGCAACGACACGACCGGCGTTGGATTCAATACGAATGGGGCGTCGATCACGCCCCCTACCTATGGCAATTAGTTGGGCGTCAAACAATTGCAAAACTTGGCCAATAGACTACGTAGGGTCGGCGATGTTCCTAACGGCTGAATAACAGCGCGGTCGGTATTCGCATTTGGCTGGAAAAACACCAACGGATTAAGGCCAGACACGTGTGACTTTGAACACTCCCCTACAAAACCGACAAAACCCGGATTCCTGACTCAGTCCTACAACTGTAAACTTGAAGCCGCTACCGGCTACGAGGCTTGTCGCCCGTGTCACCATTTTTGAACTGGTTGAGGCAGTGTAAACGCCCTCCATCGTCCAGCTTGCTTGTTCCGGTTGGGTAGAAGTATTCCAAGGGGATTGCCCTTCCCTTGTCCTAACTTAAACCCTAACTTTCGAAAATCCTAACACTGACACTGATACTAATCCCCCCCACCCCCGTAATTTAGCACAAAGTAACCTACATTAATTGGGTACTTAAAACCGTGCCCTGAGCTCGCTTGGAAGAGTTTGTACATCTCATTCGTATGCTTATATCAGGAGAACTTTCGGTAAATTCTAGACCTTCAGGAAGGGCCTGAAGGTCTGACTTTGAATTTCTGAGATATTCGCGCTCGAGCATCGGCTACTGCACAGTTTCAAAGGCCCTGAGCGCGCGGACATAAGGAGGCTGACGCGAGCACTTTTAGGAAGCGCAGTCTACACCGCCACCACCCACTCCCTCCTCCGGTGATCATATACTTTATTCTTTCTTCTAACGGCGCTGTTCGTGCGTGATAAAAGTCATGACGTGGGAACGTTCGGCAACCTGCTGTGCTCCACCATGCCATAGGAGCGTTCGTATGGGTTTCGGGCTGATTTATGGGCCCACTTGAGTGTCCGATGATGACGACGGATTGAGGGTGAAGGTATTTTCCTGCACGAACGTGTGAATTGCACCCATTTGGTCATCCGACGCCCAGTGCACTTTTAGCCACATTCCTGAGAGCCCCTTGCCAGCACTAAACAGGCTGTGTCAGCAACTTTAAAATTTTGCTTCCGGCCTTCTACCGATCGTCGATGATAAGACCGAGATTTGATTGACAACGTTACTGAGCCTGGGAATTCGGTGTAAGGAATCAATACAACTACATCCAAACTCATTCATAACTACTGCCCATGATGAAGACTAGTCAGAGTAATTTATGATGCATGATGAGAGATTCCAATGCGAAGCAGCTATCTGCACGTTAGTTGTTAGTACTTGGCTTGGCTTTCAAGTTGTGCTCTCCAGTCTTCGCCCGTTTTTGAGCACTAAAGTATAAGCAACTGAAGGCTTCTAGACCTTAGCTATAGTCCAGTTCCTATGCATACGGAGGCCAGCACGTGGGTGAGACGTGTAGACGCAGAAACATGCCAATTGTTTGCTGGCCTACAGTTACGGATTCTAGTTTACTCTCGGCAGATGCCCTGCCTTTCACCTATCGCCACAGGACTCGGAGATTAATATTTTACTCGAAAGAGCTGGTGGCAGCGGAGATGAGAACGATTATAGTAGTAAAAGGTCATTTTAATGTTACTATCTTCTCATCCTCGTATCAACTTTATACATACCCACCAGTCGGTTAGCCAATTGAGGGGGTTTTTTAGTCGAGAGGGGTAGTGGAAGAGATAGGAAAATAATTTGCACCTCGGAGATGAATTTCTATCGTCAACCCCTAGTTTTATTGCAGATCAGGAATAAAAAAGTTTCGTGTTCCTAGAGGTCACCAGTTTGCCACCCAAGATAAGGGGAGCGTAGTGGATTCCCAGTAATGAATTAGGGAAACGGAATGTAACAGACTATGTTTATTGGAGCAAAGTACACAAGTGACTCAGAGGTAAACCCAGCGAGTTGTATCTATCACGCACTCGGCCGCTGATCAGCATTTTCTTCAGATTTGAATACCTCACGTAGCACCGAAATACATGTCAAGATTACTTTGGTGAGTACCGTGAAGGCGAATTTTCCCCGACGATTACAAGACAGCCAGGATTCATGTTCTGGTGCACACGAGAACACAAATTCCCTTTAGGCCTGTCTGGGGCGATCCCACCCCCCAAATAAACTTTCAAAAGCCCGTGCGTATGTGCTGCTGCAACGTCAACCCTTATCACAGTTTCCATGGGGCCACTGGGAAGCCAATTAGACGCATTGTTTGGACAGATAATCGCCCCTGACTGACACTATTTTTCGCATACCCGTCAGTCCTCCGTCCCTCCCTCTAACACAGAGACAGCGACTTGGCAGCTCAGAAAAGGATAACTGTGAACAATATGCAATTCATTGATTGAGATCCAGTTCTTAACCTCTTCGAAACTTACCTGGCTATTCAACCTGTGAGCAACTATTGCCCATAGTGCAGTTTCGTGGACATGGGCGCCACGTGGAGCCACCAAGAAAGGAGCATACATGGTCTAGCAGTTTTGGCCATTGTCTATAATTTAATAAAAAAGGCGGAAACTCATTTGACACGCTGAATGCCATCTTGCGCACGCACGTACAGATGACAGTTAGCGCCACACGTTCTACTCTTTCGCCTTGTTTGACTCAAAACTCCCTCACCAGCATGTCTGCCAGTGCATTGTTTTATGCGTAGAGGGTCAAGGGGTGTCGGCTATTAATGAACAGTAAAATTACCCTATTACCCACTTTCGTTTTGTTATTGTGTAAAAAAGACAAAAATGATATGTCAGAATACAATGTTCCAGTTTGCAAGATCGGATTTACGAGCGGAAATGGCAGCCTTCAACCTTGAGAAATAAACATACACAGTCTACCCTACTCAGAAATAAACAGTAGGTGAATATGAACGAATTTAAAAGATCCTGTTAAATCTAGACATATTTTTTGATAGATTTTAGCGAACAGCGTTGGAGCAGCATCTGTGGTAGTAATTGCTATTAATTTTTGTTCTAAAAGCGGGAAGTTAATGCTAATGGACTATCGACAAGGCATGTATAAAAAAAATTATATTTCAACTGAATGCAAAACCAGCCTAACGAAGGTTTGCCGGAAAGAAACGCACGCTTTCCAGTTTTCCGAATATTTCCGGGCGAATTTTCGAAAATTAAACAAATGCTTCTCAATGGTTGAAGTCTTGAGGCATGAACTGAAATCATGACATACATTTTAAAACAAAAAAAACCTTACTGCTTATTTTAATATTCTCGGAATTTAATGTGCGGTCTTGGAGTAAATTCTTCAAAGCAAAGCTTTTTAAGACTGTGCAGAAACTTTATAGGAATATTTGACATGAAATCCCTCAGCTACTGTGAAGTAACAAAATACGATTCACAAGCTACTAAAAGGCAGTTAGTAACATACATCTACGTAATTATCTATCATACTTAAATCAAAGGTACTGGCTAAAAGTTCAGAGAGGTGTCTAGCATAACTCATGTCGCTGTATGACGCATCTGCGAGGGATTATGCTCATCAGTTGGTCCTTTAGCTTTCCTCTTGTGCTTTCTGTTAGATGCTCCAGTTTCATGCTGCTGAAATTAGCACATGGAACATAGGCCTTTCTGTGGCGATGTATACACTACTCCTGGACGGCAAAATTTACTAGTCCTCTGTGATGAAAACGAAAATCATGCCTAGTATTCAGGTTTTTATATATAAAGCTTCTATGGAAATTTTTTAACGCCAAATTTGGGTAAATTCGACCTAAAAGGGTTTCATGTTCTTTTGAAAATGCCTCTAGTTCATCACAAAACGTTTTTTATGACTCGGTAATTGTTGTCAGCTTTGCCATGATAAGCCCGACTCTATCATCAGTGAGTTTTAAATTAACCGCCCCACCACTGAGTCATGGGCATTGAACTGTTTAATGCTCAATGGCTAGTTTTCCCACACGAAGGCAGGGACATAAATGTCATTTCTGGATTATTTGCCGTCATCAGACATTTCTATATGTCAAAATAGAATGGCCGACAACTTAAATTTTCCGGAAGCAGAAGGCAGGGAAGGCAATTTAATTGACAGTCAAAGCAGTAAGAAGTTGTAGCCAGCGATCTCACAAGATCAGTGTGTCCACCATTGAGGTTTTTCTTATACCCCAATGGAGGGTGCACGCGTGTGCCTGAGCTGTGTTCGCCTGCAGCCACTCATCAAATGACATAGCCTCGATTGACTTCGAGGTCTTGCCAAGTCTCACACCATCCCAACAGCGAAGTGACAAGGAGCGTGAGGTGAACAGAAGGTGGGGGAGAAGGAATGAGTAAGTGGCCGCGGCGGCGACCATGGGAGCTAACTGCCACCTACACCCATTCTCGTCTGTACACCCGAGCACTACTTGTCTGCCACTTCACGGATGCTAGTGGATTTCATCTTATCAACGTGAATAAAAATTAGGAGATTGTCTGAGCCGGGGTAATTTCTAAACCATGCTCACGTGTAAAACTGAGATCTTGTTGCAAGAAATGCATCAATTACAGTATTTGCATACAGAAACTTTATTTCAATTTAAGTACTGCCACAAGAATGGAAGTGAATATGCGAGCCCCAGGTTCCTGTTGCAGAGAAGGTAAACGCGCGATCACTGGGTCAATACGTATATTAGCCTGAGCTTTCGGTCTCGTAAAAAAGACCATCATCAGCGACTGTGAGAACGCAACAACAAGGGAGCGGTTTTTTAGTTCAACGAAGAGGCAGGGGGATGGGGGTGAGGGGAGTGAGAGTTGGTGGTGTTCGTGATAAGGCAGAGACCATGCCGTCCTTGGCTGTAAACTGGACCGCGCGAGCGAAGCGCGTGGTAGCTTGGGGTATATCAACGTGTCTATTGATGAAGTTGCTGTAAGACATCCAGGCTCCCAGCAGTACCCGCCCCATCTTATTGCTGACTCGCGCCATTTTCCACGTGCTCACTTTGTGGCCCTCCTTCTGGGTGGGGAATCGATCTGAGAGACAGCGAGGTTGCCTCTCCGCACTGCCCGTTTGTGCTCTATTATTCGCAAGATAAGTCTTCGTCCGGTCTGCCCTGTCTAATGGCGAGAACGGTAACGACATGTAATTGAATAAACGACACCAGAGTGCTCACTTGCTCCCATCCGGTCAGCCATGCATGGCAGCTGTCGGACTATAGGCGATGCCTGCCAGAGTGTTTATGACCCTCCTTCGTTTGTTCTCGTGGGTGCGTACAGTGGCAACGGATAAAGAAGCTGTTTGGATATCGATTCCTTGCCAATTAGTCGCGAAGATGCTGTGGTGCTCTTACTCTTCCCTCCGGTTGACTGCAGTGTATTTTTACCCTTTAGAATAGTGCTACACCACGGCCACGATCATGCGCCATTGGATGGTTGTTATGGTAACTGAGGACCTGCATTGTATTGGTCACCTTTCTATAAACCACGGTATTTAATTTTTCATTAGCTCTGCGTGTGATAAGGACGTCAAGGAAAGGTAACTGTTTGTTATACTATTATCCCTTTGTGAACCGAGTGCCGGAGAAGAATCCGGTAAGTAGGTTTTGGAAGTATCCTAATCTGCTTCTTTCGATTATAGCAAACGATTCGTCTGGCTACCTCCCCCAAAATGCAGGTTCATAGTGATTGAAGAAGACTTTTTACAACTCTTGTAAGGCCAATTATGAAACTAGACTGGATAGTTGGGAACCCATCGGCGTCCCTTTGATTGCTCGTAGGATCTACCATTGAGGGCGAAGAAAGGTTCGTTGGCAGAACGTGATCATTTTTTCAAAGACCTCTCATTTTGTCGTAGTACGCTTCAAGCTGTTTGTGTAGGACGTCACATGCCAGGTCTGTTGGAATACATGTGAATAATGAAATCTCATCGAAGGGTACCATGATTTGATCAAGTAAAATAGTTTAGCCAGGAAACGGGAGGCCAAATTGATGGAGGTTCTCGAGCCCTCTCTCTCTCGGGCCAACTACTTTGCCGCCTTTCGGGGCAACGATTGATCGCAGGGAAACGTTGGGCTTCCCAGAAACTTGAGTCAAGATGAGCGTTCCAACATAGATGAGAAAGAGAAGAGATCGGAAGAAATGAATGTTTGTGGGGCAGGACACGGTGGTAGGTAGCCCCCGTAGTAAAGGTGACTGCGCTAAATTCCAAGGTAGTTTAGAGTTAGAGTTAAACTTAAGGTTAAAATTAGTACCTAAATAGACGTGCCCTGTTGGAATTTATCACAAAACACCTGTCCTACGGGAGTATAAATATTATCCTGTCAAACTAATTATTGTTCTGACGTTTCCAGCGGAAACACATTTCGTCATCCAAGGGTAGGGTGATACCCCACTCGACAGTATTCCACGATGTTGACTGAGTGTTGGTCAAAAATCATCCATGGACTACGGCTGGTTTAATAACTCGACCTTTAACAGTTGTCTAAGCCTAGGAATGGAGGACTGTCGATCGCCAGTTACCGCAATGATGCTCATCACCCAGTACTCTCGACGTCTCTAACAGCTCTAGCGGTTACCTGCGCACCTTATGATTCCATATACGCAGAGAGCCCCTTTCGTCTGTGAAGTTGGATAGGCAATACAGCGGATCGAAACCTAGGACACTTAATTCACTGCCACCTCGCGGTAAATGTTGCTCATCTCATATGTTGCCCGGGGCGCATTTCGCTCAACTGAATGTACCCCCCCAAACTGAGCATTCTTGTAGACAAGGGAAAACATTTTATGTTCCACCTCCCGGTGGTTTTCCTAGTGAACACAGTTTTTTCTCATTGAAATCGTGGTCGCCGGGGGGTGATGGAAATTAAACCCAGACAAAACCCACTTTGTCCAGTTTTGGGGTTGGTAATTTGCTAATAACTAGGACAGCAGTGATGCCAGCGTCTGTTTTTCCCATCGAATTACCTTCACGTTATCTTTAACGGAGAAAAATAAATGCACATATCCAGTAACCGCTATATACAGTGGTTGCGAATGAAATGATTAAAAAAAGCAGATTTTGTAGAACAGTTGGATTAAATGTAGTATTACCGACAGAGAAATTCATCATTTAGCTGGCTACTTATTCACCTGAGGGTGCACCAAATGGCTGACTGATACCGGCTCGTATGCCAGAAATGGCCGTTGCAGTCTCCTTGTCCTTGTCAGTAATGTTCTTCTTCCATTTTGTGCCCCCTAAACGGGTCACGTGGTAGATGACTTGGACCAACACGGGGGCCACATCAGGGCACGGCATGCGTTATTCGGGTTTCGCTCCGCTAACAAATGCCGAACATGGGAGGTGTGGTGGCACGCCTAAGGGCGGCTAGGACTTAGGGGACCCGGTCGCGCCAGCCACCTGCGTCCTCTCCCGCCTCCGGTATTCTTGACTCTGTCTTGACACTGGGCTCAGGTGGGGGAGGAGGAGAGTGTGCGGTAGATGCAGCGCAAGTCTACTATCACTTTAAACTAAATCACGCGCAAGTCACCGTCCCTGCTCTACTTTCCCATGGAGCATACGGTGGACATCGTCGGACTACGACGGTCGAACCGTCGTAATGTTCTTCTGCCCATAATACTAGCTGCTGGGCGGTTGCTGGTGGGGCTCGAGCGGCAGTCTCGTATCCGATCGGTTAGTGAGCTTATGGTAAGTGTACATGTGATCCTATCTCACAAAACACCGGCTCCCCATATATCAGAACTCCTAATAAATGCGTCCTAAAGTATAGAACGTAATTAAAAGCAGCTCCAAAACCACCCCTCATGGTTTTACTGTGATTGCAGATGTAGATTTGAAAGTCTCGGTGAGTAAATGCATTCCAGAACCTAAACATGGCAAAGAAAAGCGGCATCATTATACACATCATTCTGGTGTGTCGGCCATCTTTTGAAGGTCCCCATCAGAAGGTGCGTGAAACGGTCTTTATGTAGAAACTGACTAGTGATGCCCGCCACCTTTGTTTGAATGCAGCCGCATTGATCCTGGTGATTGACAGTGAAGCGGGGATTGAGTCGTCGTATTAAAAATGGGGATGGGGAATATTTAAATATTTTTTTCCCACTAACTGTTCCTACCTCCTCGTATTTAAAATGTTGGTTTCTTATTCAGATTGGAAAATTGGTTTCAACTTTAGGAAATTTTCGCACCCCTCCTCAGAATGCAACCATATAAGCAGCTAACCCAGAATATTGGTAGAGTATCGGCGGAAATACAATGTGTCCCATATTTGATCTGTATAAATCTGGAAGTTCCCTCTCGGCAACAGATTATAAACGGCAAAAAGATCTAAAATATGAAAACTTAGTTTTTTATGATGAATTTATGGCCTTTCTCGGGACAACAATCTCAAAAAGTTTGGAGTATTCTTTGCACTATATGTGTTGCATTTTTTTTCATTTTAGCCACTTATTCGCGTCCTCTGGACGGTTCGAGCGCTCAGATGGTGTCAACGGATCAACCAATCAGTCGTCTTCTACAGCGGTTGGGCCTTGTCATTGCGGAGTGCAGGCAGCCGCGACCAGAGTTGAGATTGAGCGCACTAAGAGTGAAGAAGACCCTCCTTCGTCTGGTTTCTGAATTCTTTCCAAAGGAGGAGGAGGACGAGGAGGAAGAGAAAGAGGAGAACGAGGCGACGAGCTCCGGAGAAACGGCTGCCAAACCCGTAGGCGAAATAGAGTACTCTGGCATCAACCTTTTTTAAATTTTTAAATAAATGCGTTTGTTTATACGTCTCCGCATAGCTCTATTTTATAGTAGCTCTGAAGTAGTGTATAATGCGTTCGAGAACTGAATCGCGGTGGTTTCCTCGTTTCCTACCTAGTCACTTGAAAAAGTAACGAGTTTTAGATATATTTCTTCCATCTGCGTGCTTTCAGTGTAGTATCTTATAGAGCACTCCATAAAGTGAATGCTCTACTATGTGATTCAGGGTCTAAATTCACGGAATGCTGAGCGTCCAGATATTGCACCATTGTATTGAAAAGGATTATGAGGAGGTGCAGAACTACGTAGCTAAAAACGCCGAAAAAAGGCATGCAAGAAACTACCTGCAATGATGAGTTTCAACCAGAATGAGACCAAATAAGACTTAATAGAACAGAGGAGGAGGGACACGGTAAGAAGAAAGATTGGGAGTAGATCTATGCAACAGCATTTCAACCTCAGGTTGTCCTTATTCAGCCAATCATAATCCTGACCGTCACATGAGATCAGAAACAAATATACGTGTCCTTTCCTAACAGATGCATATTTATGAACTTCGCACAAAATCCCTTGTAACGCACAAACTGTCTGCCGCGCATTCCGACAGTTATACTGCGTTAAATAAATGACTGTCCTTCAAAGGAAGGCATAATTTGGTTTATAAATTATCATTTATTAGCTAAGACCTACGTTATTATTATTTAGGGACTAATATAACTAACAGCAGAGACGGAACATTGAATATAAGGATGACATAATGAAGACCAAGAAACACCCAACGTGCAAGTTCTTTGTTGATTCCTTACACTTAACTGCACTTGAGATTCATTGACTTAAGATCAGATTTTACGGTGCCACAAAGGATTTGTTTGAAACGTTTCCTGCGTATATTAATGTTCTTGCGTATGAATTGGAAGACCGGCACCCCCAAACAATATATTCAGAAGGCGAAGACGTTCTTTGGGACAAAACAGGAAACTTTATCGGTAAATTTCGACGTTCGTTCCCCAGGTCCTCGTCAGACTAGAGCAAATATGTAGAAAAAAATTAAAATTTAAAAAGCGCTTAACAATCGCTACTCATTTCGTGTTTGCGCCAATGAGCGGCCGCCATGTGTGTCAGTCTTTATTGATTGGTTGTCATATCTTCATATTTATCTAAGATTTTTGTGCACGGTATCTAAATCATTGTACCGATTTATGCATGATTCATCGGGATGAATGGCCTTAAGAAACTCTCGGCCTTTCTTAGAGGTGCAGGATCCGACGATGCGAGCTTTCTCCCAGGCGAAAGTGGGCCCTGTACCGAGGGTGTGCATGGCCACTTGGGATAGATTGTCACGCCTCTTGCCCGCAAGTTAATGTTCGTGAATGCGTGTGGAGGCAGATTTTCCGGCTCGGCCAAAATATACAGCATTGCAGGCATCGCACGGAATCTTGTAGGTGACTTATTTCTTATCAAGATAGCCAAACGTATCCTTAGGGTGTACAAGGTGAGTGCGTAACGTAGCCCTCGGTCTTTGTGCCACTTTTATTTTGTTTCCATTAGTGTCTTTCAACGAGTTCAGCCAAATTCCTAATATAAGGAAGAATTCACCGAGCAAAAACAAATTTCTCTGACGAGAAAAGCAACCGAGTCTAACGGAACTAGCTGTTTGAAGTATTTTTCCAAAATGGTTACCCTAAAGCTCTTAAACATTCATGCATGATGCAATAGAAACCAAAAGAAAAGGAATAAATAGTTCCAATAAGGCGTCTAAAACATATACAAATATATATATATATATATATATATATATATATATATATATATATATATATATATATATATATATATATATATATATATATATATATATATATATACATGAGTTAAAATTTATTGATTACTGTGCTTCCTTGACTGGGAATGATGTCCGACACAGCATTCACTAGGCACCAAATCGCATAATCAAATGATATCGCCCGAGAAAGCTCTTTGATAAATTAGAAGAGTGTTCTGGTGCAGTCTTCGTTCTAACTACGTCTAGTTGTTAGCCAATTTTCTACGTATTTATGATAAGTTCTGCCTATCTGAATCTGGCGAAGTGCCAAAGACGAAAAAATCGGTTGGGAAAAGGAAAGTTAGGAGAAGAACTCTCTAAGACCTGCAAACTCCTAGGCTGGATGCTAAGGGTAATTAGTTCAAGCAGGTTTAAAACAGAGTCAGTAGATTGGGAGTCTGGCGTTCTGCCCACTGTGACGGGTATTGCTCTTGGTTACGTTCGATGGGGGAGGTTCACAGATCTGACCTACTTACTGAACAGAACGTGATCGTGCAAAGAGATTGCATACACCGGGATTAGCATACGGCTCGCATTATTATACACAAGGAGTTTTGCTTATAAAGGACCCAATAAAGGTTTGCTCAACTGAGAAGTTGGTGATGATAAAAGGTCGAGAATCTGTGTTTAAAAAGGCTAGAATGTGTTTACTAGACAAATGTCATTTGCCAACAATGTGCTTATTGATACTTTGCATCCCATAGACACTTGGAACTATCTTCACACCCCGACGATAATATAAATATCCTTCTCTATTATTAAGACTACCAATTTATTTTAGGTAGGCAATGTGTTCAACAACGCCATGGCCCCACGAGAGCCGTCTCGTTCACTAAAGCAGGTGAAATATTTAGAAAGGTCAGACATAGACAAGAGAAAAACCATTGAGAAGACTGGACATCCCTCAGAAGTGCAGAAAATCAAGAGATGAACAATAAGGTACTACGAAGTTTACCAACGCAATCACCGAATACCGGAATGGTAATCTTTGATGCATGTGTCAAGTCGGGAGGGAGGAAGCATTTGAAGCCGTGTCAACTTTCCATTCTCTTCCCTTTGAATCCATGGTTAGTAGGTTTACGCTTGGCCCAGTCTGTCTCACCCAAAATTACTGATTATCTTGCAGAAGGGACATTCAGTGTTCTGGTTCGATCGAGTGCCAGGCTCCACCTTTAAGATTTATCATGATCTGAATAGCCTCGATTCTCAGGCAGGCACATGGACTGCAAAACTTAATTCAACAGGGTTCTCGAAGATGAGGCTTTTTCCATTAGGAAAGTTTGAAGGTCTTTATGTGGTACACAGGTGGATGTCAGATATGCAATTTATTGATCCCGAATAGAGTTTGGGAATTTAACAAAGGAAGTAATCGCTACTCAATGCGAGGACTTCATCAGGACACTAAAATTTAAGGCGTCATTGTGAGTTTACAAGTGCCCATCTTTCTGTTACGTCTGGAACCCAATACGTGAAGGATGGATGAAAATGTGTCACCTTGTATCGCATAATTTATGATTATGATTACTTTTAAATTAGGAGTTGATTTATTTCTTAAAGAACGGCAAGAACGAATTTTCAATCCCAGTAAACTATGTCAGCATACCCAAGGTAATGGCTTAGATGGTTGTTAACTAACGAAATAACGTATTCCTCGTGATGGAGACCCATTCTCTAATGGTTGATTTTTAGTTGAATTTTTACAGCAGACCTTGTGGTTATGCGCTTTGACTGTGTGAAGATAAATTCGGTTGTTGTGGCACACATGTGTGTACGTGGCACATGCATGTCAGAGACAACCACCCACTTCAAAAACTGTATCGGGCATTATAAGAGAGGGGAAGAGCGAGGTCGATGTTACTAAAATCATTCTCGCTGCAAATGAACTCGCGTGAAAGTTGGTAAGAATATTGGAGCCGAACTCTAACAGCCTCAAAGGAATAAGCGTGACAAATTATCAGTCTACTGACACACAATCAGTAGTACTTGAATATTAATTTATCTGCCACACTCGCGGCAGTGATACTAGTTAAACGCCCATGTACGTGTTTCGTCGACCTTCTGCCGCTACACGACGCAATTCACAAGAGGGTTTTCCATCGCTTTGCATTCGCTTCCTATTATATTCTCCGATGTTTAATCTAAAGCTCATTGATCTCCGCACAACCTGGCAGTTCGACCGTCGATTTCGACGAGGTCCACCGTATGCTCCACACCAGGTGGTGCAGGGACGGTGACTTGCGCGTGGATTAGTTTTAAGTGATAGTCGCCTTGCGCTGCAGCTACCGCACTCTCTCCTCCTCCCCCACCTGAGCCCGGTGTCAAGACAGAGTCAAGAAGACCGGAGATGGAAGAGGGCGCAGGTGGCTGGCGCGGCCCGAGCCGCCCCTGGGCGTGCCACCACACCTGGCTCGGATCCCACGGAGTGGGAGTGCCATAAAGGCCACATTAAGAAGGAGCCATTGCAACCTGACTCTCAGTCCAGCCAGTCAGCCACTCCACACAAAAACACACATTGGGCTGACCACGCGGTCCGAGTTATCCCGTCAGTTGGCAACCTTCCAAGCCACGGCTTTTAGCGCACCGTGATAGTTTCAAGCGCGTCAGATTGTTTATAGTGAGGAAAAATACGCTGAGCTCTCGACCTCACTCTCTCCCCACTCCCCACAATCAGACCACTGTCCGAGCCGGTCAGTTGTCTGATGCGGAAGTAGGCGCAGCTGCTGGTGACCTCGTCTACGTGTACTACGTACACGACCTGGCCCCCAAACACAAAGCACCAGGATTTCACACAACAGGGGGTTGAACGGCTTACATCTCACATGTGTGAGATAGCCAGAGGTCACGTTAAGAAGGAGCCATCGCAGCCTGACTCTCAGACCACCAGTCAGCCACTCCACACAACACACATTGGACTAACTGCGAGGTCTGAGTGTAATTGTCAGTTGGCAACCTTCCAACCGCGGCACTCAAAGTTAACGCACTCTCTTCTCCTCCCCCACCTGAGCCCGGTCTCATGACACAGTCAAGAAGACCGGAGATGGGAGAGGGCACAGGTGGCTGGCGCGGCCGGAGCCGCCCCTGGGCGTGCCACCACACCTGGCTCGGATACCACAGAGTGGGGGTGCCATAAAGACCGCATTAAGAAGGAGCCATTGCAGCCTGACTCTCAGTCCGCCAGTCAGCCACTCCACACAAAACACACATTGGGCTGACCACGCGGTCCGAGTTATCCCGTCAGTTGGCAACCTTCCAAGCCACGGCTTTTAGCGCACCGTGATAGTTTCAAGCGCGTCAGATTGTTTATAGTGAGGAATATGCGCTGAGCTGTCGAACTCACTCTCTCCCCCACCCCCACAGTCAGACTACTGTCCGAGCCGGTCAGTTGCCTGATGTGGGAGTGGGCGCATTGGCTGACGGATCGGCGTACCCGTCTTCGCGCGCCACAGCACGACCTGGCCCCCATAACGCACACACCAGGATTCACAAACTCAGGGGATATGGAGCAGCCATCGCCGTCTGACTCCCAGTCCACTGGTCAGCCACTGACACACACAGCACATACACTGAGCCGACGGCGTGGTCTGGTGGAAGCGTCAGATTGGCAGACTTCCCAGCCACGGTTTCTAGGAAACCGTGATCTACTCTGGTAAAATGGTGATTGTGAGGGTGTTGTCGATGTATTGGTGTAGGTAGTGTGCGCTGATGTAGCTTAGCCTCCGGTGGTTTACCGGAGGTTGTCGTGGAGGCGCATGTGTCCTAATAGGCCCATGCGGTGTGTAAATGTGCGGGAGCAGTGAGGGCAGTGAAGGCGGGCGCGTCGACTGTATGTCGGAGCCCCAGGCACTGGTTCACCAGCCTCCGTGCGATGGATTCGCAGGTGACCGACCAGGCCGATGCGTGAGTTGAAGCTGCGGGCGCAGTGTGGGCAGGAGAAATCGGTAGAGGCTGGGGCGATGTCATTCATGGTAGTGGGGGTGGCAGGGGCGCTAAGAATGGCAGGAGCGGAGGGTGCGCATGGTGTATCGGTGTTGTCGGCATTGTGGTGTATTCCGCTGTCATGGATGCGCATGTGACCGAATAGGCCCATCCGATGAGTGAATGCGCGAGGACAGTGAGGGCAGTGGAGGCGACGATCTCTGCTGTGTGATGGTGTTCCAGGCACTGGCTCACCGGTCTCTGTACGATGTATTCGCAAGTGACCGACCAGGCCGATGCGTGAGGGAGAATGTGCGGTCGCATTGAGTACAGCTTAGGAGAGATTCCCCATCGCTGATGGTGGTGGTGGTGGAGGAAGTGAAGGCGAAGGCGGTGGTGGTTGCGGTGGTGGGGGTAGCAGGCGATGAGTAGATGGATGTGGTCTCTATGATGGTGGGAGTAATGGAATTGATTCCAGGAGTGAGGGTGGGAGAGTCAGAAGGAGGCTTGGCCGAATTTGACATAGAAATTGGAATTGTCGGATTGTTGGTGCATTGCGTCCGAAGACGCCCAACCAGGCCGATTCGCGCGCGGAAGATGCGTTGACAGCGCGGGCATGTTGGCAGGGCCTGGGCATTGGCGGTGTTGGTCCGGGGCGCTGGTGACTTTCGTGCCGCTCTTTTGGCCTTGGCGGCGGCGATCCGGTTGGCCTCATAGATTGCTGAACCAGTCTTCACTGATCTTCTCCATGCCGGTCTATCCTGGGCGACGTCCTCCCAGGTCGCCGAGTTGATTTGCAGTTGCTTCAGCGATTTCTTCAAAGTGTCCTTGTAGCGTCGTTTTTTTGACCTCCCCTGCCGGCGAGAACCCGTAGCGACATCTCCGTAGAAAAGTCGTTTGGGTAGTCGCTCGTCGTCCATTCTTACCAGGTGGCCGCTCCATCGCAGTTGCAATTGCCTCAGCATGGCATGGATGCTGAGGATTCCGGTCCGCTCCAGGACTTCCGTGTCCGGGATCCTGTCTTGCCATCTCAGCTTCAGTATTCTGCGGAGGCAGCTGAGATGAAAGTGATTCAGCTTCCTGGCTTGGTTCGAGTAGATGGTCCAGGTTTCCGCTCCGTAAAGGAGTGTCGTCAAGACGACGGCCTTGTACATCTTCAGTTTGGTGTTCAGGTGAATACCGTGGCGATTCCACACGGAGGCCTGCAGCCGGCCGAAGGCCTGACTAGCTTTGGAGATCCGTTGGGCAACCTCGTCATCGATTCTCGTGTTGCGCGACATCGTGCTTCCTAGATAAGCGAAGGTTTCCACGTTTTTGAGTTGACCACCGTTGACATTGATTCGAGGAGCATTGTATTCCGTGCTGGGTGGCGGCTGGTGCATGACAACCGTTTTGGCTGTACTGATTATTAATCCGAGATCGATGCAGCCTTCGGCGAAGAGGTCCATGCTCCTTTGCATGTCCTCCTCCGTCACGGTGTTAAGGGCACAGTCGTCCGCGAAGAGCAAGTCATGGACTGTAGTCGTAGACACGCGCGTTGGAGCCTGCATACGCCGACTGTTGAGAAGGTGCCCGTCAGTTCTGTAGGCGATGCGGATACCAGGCTGCTCATCACGGTAGGCGTCCATCAGCATAGCCGAGAACATGAGACTGAAGAGGGTGGGGGCCAGTACGCAGCCCTGCTTCACTCCGTTGGTCACTGCGAATGCTTCGGATACCGTCCCGTTGTCAGTGACGCGCGCCGTCATCCCGTCATGAAGCTGACGCACCATGTGCGTGAACCGCTCAGGACAGCCGAATTTCTGCATGACTTTCCACAGTCCGTCACGATTCACCGTGTCAAAGGCTTTCGTTAGATCCACGAAGGTAGTGTATAGGTGAGTTCGCATCTCCTGACACTTCTCTTGTAGCTGGCGGGCGGCAAAGATCATATGGGTTGTTCCACGGTGTCGGCGGAAGCCACATTGGCTTTCCGGGAGCAGGCCCTGCTCTAGGTGACCGTTAAGACGATTGAGAAGGATACGGGCGAATATCTTCCCGGCGATGTTGAGCAACGAGATGCCTCTGTGATTATCACAGAGTTGCCGGTTCCCCTTCCGTTTGTAGAGATGGACGATGGTCGCGTCTTTGAAATCCTGAGGAACTTGTCCTTGGCGCCACATCTCCTGGAAGAGTGTTGTGAGTTCTGCCATCAGCCGGGGCCCACCGTGCTTGTAGACTTCCGGTGGGATTGCGTCGGATCCCGGTGCTTTTACCGCTGGAAATCTGCTGCACGGCCCGGATGGTTTCTGGTAGGGAAGGCGGCAGATCCAGGTCATTGTTCGGTGTCCACTTGAGGGAGCCGGTCAATGGCAGCATCGGAGATGGCTGATGAGCAATTAAGGACACTTCTGAAGTGCTCGGCCCAGCGCTTCAGAATTTGCGATTTCTCTGTCAGCAGTGTTGTGCCGTCAGAGCTGAGCAGCGGTGCGGACCCCCTTGACACACGGGCCGTAGATGGCCTTGATGGCTTTGAAAAAGTTTTTTTCATTTCATTGCGGTCCGCATACCCTGGATTTCCTAAGCCTTTCGGATCATCCAGGCATCCTGCATCTCCCGCAGCCGTTGTTGTACAAGGCGCCGGCATCTGAAAAAGGCTGCTTTGGTGGCGTCAGTCCGAAGGTCCATGTAGGCTTTGTGTAGTCTATTCTTCTCCGCGAGTAAGTTGCTGATGTCGGCGTCATTGTCGTCAAACCAGTCCTAGTGTCGGCGGTGTGCGCGTCCGAGTACATTGAGGGCGGTGGACTGGATGACATTTCGCAGTTGACACCATCGTGTCTCCACGGTAGCGTTATCATCTGGAGCATGCAGGTCCTCCAGTTTCTCGGTTATTTGGTTGCTGAAATCAAAACAGTGAGCAGGCAAATTTAATAAAAGAGTATTTAACTTACATGGTGGCCTCTTACCTTGGGGCTTTCGTCGGGGTTGCAGTCGGAGCCTCATCTGGGAGATGACGAGGCGGTGATCTGTCCAACCATCGGCATCGCGGATCGCCTTGGTTACCAGCACGTCCTGTCGATCTCGCCTCCGGACGAGAACATAGTCCAGCAGATGCCAGCGCCGCGACCGAGGGTGCATCCACGTGGCCTTCTCCCGCTTCGGAAGGTGGAAGAAGGTGTTGGACAGCAGGAGACGGTGTTCCGCACACGTGCGCAGAAGAAGGAGGCCGTTATCGTTGCAGCTACCGAGACCGTGGGGACCCAGCACTCCCTGCCAAGCAGCGTGGTCCGTCCCGACGCGGGCATTGAAGTCACCAAGGACAATTAACTTGTCCTCTTTCGGCACAGTCGCCAGCAAGGCGTGCAGGTCCTCGTAGAATTTGTCCTTCGCCGCATCAGAGCTCGTCATTGGGGGAGCGTAGGCGCTGATGATGGTGGCGAACTGGTCTCCCCGAAGAGGCAGGCGGAGGCTCATCAGGCGATCATTGATACCCTGCGGCAGATAGGGCAGACGTCCCACGATGTCGTTACGGATGGCAAAGGCAACACCAGCGTCGCGTCGCTCTGCCTTTGGCCGGCCGATCCAGAAGAAAGTGTAGCCGGCCCCCACCTCCTCCAGCTGACCCTGCTCAGAGAATCGGGTCTCGCTGAGAGCAGCAATGTCCACCTTGTAGCGCGCCAGTTCCCGAGCGACTAGCGCCGTCCTCCGTTCCGGCCGGTTGCTCCTAGGGATTGTCTTAAAAGGGAGCGAACATTCCAAGCTGCTAGTGTGAGTGGACTCACCCGAGCAGCCTGGAGAGTATGGCGAGGGGGATGGGGACGGGGGTATTGTTGTTTGTTTGAGTTTTTACGACCGCGTAGTTTGCGATCTGCGAGCCGCGGCCGGCTGCAGAAGACGTGAGACCCAGCATTTTTTAAGGGCACATTTTCTAGCCCCTTCCTCCGCGAGGAGGCAAGCAGTGCTATCCCTAAATAGGGCTGCTCGGACATCCCAGACGGCTGCCGAACTCCACTATGGGTCACGGATTTGTTTTAGTGGGAGAACGACCCGAATTAGTCTGGGCCGCCTACGGGGTTGCTGTCGCCCCCACCGTAGGACTTTTTTGAGAGGGGGGAGGTGGGATGTTCGGGAGTCAGACATACCGAGTGTGGAGGCACACACAACACTGGAGACCCTCACCTGGTTTAGCCCGCCGGTCGTGACGGTTGCCCGGGGTGTGGCTGCTGGGAGGATCCCAACTTCGAGGAGCCACATGTGAGAGTTGGGTACCAGTTAGAGGCGGCCACAGGAGCATTCACCACCTGTACGAGACAAATGGAGCGACCAAATGCAAGCTGTGTGGTGCTGCCCCTAACTAGTACCCCTACACCCCAACCTACACCCCAACTGCACAACCTAATAGGTGGACGAAACACAAACACACCGTAATGATACCCTTCTGTTGTCCCCTGGCCTCAGAAGTCGATCAAAACTCCTCCCGTTGTTTAGCGTAAATTGAAACCTGCGATAATTCGAACGTAATTCAAGACGATGTCCAACATGTGCGCCACAGCAGGGTGGTAAAAGTGACGTTGACGTACGAGTGAATTAGTTAGTGGTGATAGTAGACTTGTGCGATATCTACCACAATCTCTCCTCTCTCATCTCTCTGACCCCGGTATTATCAAAAGGTGCAGGAGACCGAAGGTGGGATTTAGCAGAGTGGGATAAAAAATTTAACAGCTTATTTAGTAGAGCAATCACCAGATCACAGAGGTTCAACCACCATGAATCGAGGTGATGACTAGCAGCACAAGCTGTTGTCATATCCACCTAGCCCTCAAAAATACCAAGCCAGCAAAAATGAGAATCGAGTAGCACAAGCCGGAATATCTACACAGGTTACTTGTCAGAATTTGGGCGAATATTCGCATTCCAGATGGGTGTATAAGCAAAGATGTAGAAGAAGAAGAAGAAGAAGAAGAAGAAGAAGAGGAAGAAGAAGAAGAAGAATAAGAAGAAGAGGGAGGAGGAGGAGGTTCTTCGCTCACTGGAAACATGGCCTAGAGAATAAAGAGGAACATCACATGAAACTGATCAATGTCTGTATGATGTGCGACCGTAAATTCCATATTATTTTAGCCACCACTTTCCAAAAAAATATTTGCATTGAAATCTATGATTATCTTTTTTAAGAATACCATGAAACAATGCAAAAACAATTTCTCGGAAAAGATTGCCCAATATTTTCACACGAAAAAATAAGCAGCTGGTAATGAAGCTCAGTCTTAATGGGCTATCTTCCACGAACATCACTTTAAAGCTGCAAATGGCCGGTTCAACAGCTTACACCATTATCGACAGTTATATGAAGTTCGGCCACATCGACAAAAAGCCTGGTACTAGAAACACAAAAAAGTTCGAAGCCCCTCGACTTATAAGGACTCTCGGGGATCGTAGTCGTTGCCAATCCAGCCCGGAGCATGAGAAAGGTGGGGTTGGATTTTGCGGTGTCGGAGAAAACAGATAGAAATGACCTAAAGACTATGTCAAGCGGTAAGGCAAAGAAGCATCGTGTTACTGCCTCGTATTCTTTTCCCTCTTTTATACTGTGTCATCGACAATATTCATACAGGTGGACTTATGGGAGGTGGAATGCAGAAGCTGATTGGACTTTTTACATTCCCCCTCTACGCGACTTCACACATGTTGGTTCCAGCAGACCTGTGGATTTCTGACTCAGCTGAGGTTGCAGTCTAGTGAATCAAGTAAAGGGTATTTTTTATCTGGTTTGCCCCGTAAAAATAGCAGCGACAAATAAAGTTTAAAATAAACTTTTGAATTTCCTTTACATATACCCTCCTCATCTCGCATATTGATAATTTTTGTCCGGTGTGTAAAGCAAATCTCATTTTCCAATGTTTGGCTTTCGCGTTTGGCCTCGGATCTCTTTGACTGAATACAGTAGGTGCCATCATGATTTATACCTCTAACGTTGCGAGGCCACTTCGAGAAGCCGGAACAATGACAGAGATAACGACGTTGCATGGAACCAGGTAAGGTAGCTATGTTTGCATACTCCCTCCAGTTTGCCCAAGCACAACTACCACGAACAGTATTTCAAACATAGCTTTATTGCAGAGAAGAACAAATCTAGCTTCCATACCGTTTATTTTTCTGACGTTATCTTCAAAATGCATACAAGAGCAGTGCAAAATCGATCGCAGCTGATGATTGGTCAAAAAAAGATTAAAATTGCTAAACGTGATCAAAATTTAGCGTGATCAGCGTGATCAAAATTTATAGTCGTTTTACTCGACCCCGGAGAGGGCTCAGATTTTATTCAGAAGATTTTGCGCATCTTTGCAAAACAATTAATATCTCAAAGATTCTGTAAATTATTTCCCCACGTTGGAAGCTATGGTCAGACAAAAAGCTGCCCAGTGTATACAATGCAGTACTTTCAGTTGTTTAGGCTTAAAACGAAAGCAGCGGCCAAATCCAGGGTTTGTGTGACCGTGCCGGCCATAAACAATAGATGTTCTGTCCGTGAAATGTTAATCGAAATTCTGAAATGGGCTTGATTTCGGTCAGGACACGTTGCCAGCTGTAGAACGAGATTATTTTCAAACACCTGAGGAACTGATTTTTAAAATGGCCATCTATGTAGCAGGACTTTTTTCATTGAATTTCACTGCCTTTCGAGATACAAAACACATTTTTGAGGAAAACATACATGGAAGTATTTTGTACTCAGATTTTAGAAAATGATGTCAAACGACCAATTTTGTACTTAAAGAAACAGCGGCTTTTTGTTTAAAAAAAAACTTTTCCAATTTGCGAGTTCTTTCGAACCCGCTCTGCAATTTTAATTGTTCTTAGGGTTTCTAAGCCACATGCCGTATATGGTTCGTCTACGTGAAATTGCACTATTGTTTAATCTTTCAGGAAAAATATTATACAGGTCTGATACATTTTTGCAAAGTATTTGGCCTACGTTGGATACTTTATACGCAACAAAAATAAATCGCCAGATAAAATGCCTTATTAATGGACATTTCAATGTCTAAAAATCTCTTATTTGGACAATGTTTAAGAGTGAAAGACTGTTTCTTCATAAATGAGATTTCACGGTATCATCCTGCCAAACGAATACAATAAAGAATATTTCCATGCATGGTTTCTAGCAAATATACCTCAATTACTAAGGGTATCGAACATCAGTGATAAAAAATCATAATACTGAAGTAGATATTTTTTATCAAGTGCAGTTGTTGTAGATGGCCGAAAAGGATCGATGGTCCAGTAAAACGACTTTAAATTTTGATCAGGCTCAACCCTTAGTTAAGAGATTCTGAAAATGATCTTTCTGATTTTACTTCAGTATTTTTTGACTTATCCTCAGCTGTGATCGATTTTACACTGTTCTTTTATGCATTTTGAAGATGACGTCAGAAAAATAAACGGTATGGAAGCCAGATCTGTTCTTCTCTGCAATAAAGCTAAGTTTAAAATGCTGTTCGTGGTAGTTGTGCTTGGGTAAACTGGAGGGAGTATGCAAACATAGCTTCCTTACCTGGTTCCATGCAACGTCGTTATCTCTGTCATTGTTCTGGCTTCTCGAAAAGGCCTCGCAACGCTAGAGGTATAAATCATGATGGCACCTACTGTATTCAGTCAAAGAGATCTGAGGCAAAACGCAAAAGCCAAACATTGGAAATGAGATTTACTTTACACACCGGACAAAAATTATTAAAATGCGAGATGAGGAGGGTATATATACATATGTATTCAAAAGACAATTTGGCGAGCATACGTTAACTTTCGATAAATTCTTATCAGGCCTTTACATTTATATCTCTGTGTCATTAAATCAAATATGCGGGTAAGTAGAAAAAATTGTACGGTTGTCAGGGTTGGGGGGGGGGGGGAGGGGGAAAAAACAAAATTGCGGTCCGTTTTCTGATCATGATCAGAGGAATGGTGGCCGCCGGGACAGGTAATTAGATGCGGGTGGCTAACTTGGTGGCTTTCAGCCATGGTAATTGCGGTGCCTGTATAAAGTTCTTTTGAGCACACAGGACCGGTTTGCGTAGCCTGATTGCCGCTGCTTCTGCCGTAGCCAACAGACGCTGTCCAAGGAATTTTGAATAGGTTGAGGGGACCTTGGTAATTACCCGGAAGGCCTCTTTGGCATTTACACGATGGCCTGTGTCTACCACATATGCGAGGATAAAGCTGCTTATGTTCTTTAGCTGCCCCTTTCCTAACCATGCTATATATATATATATATATATATAGGAAAGTCAAAAGTTTATTGTAAACCTTATTTGTCACTGCTATTTTTACGGGGCAAATTAGATAAAAAATACCCTTTACACGATTCACTAGACTGCAACCTCAGCTGAGTCAGAAATCCACAGGTCTGCTGGGACCAACATGTGTGTGAATCCACTGCTTTCCTCCTCCCATAAGTCCGCCTGTATGAATAATATAGCTGACACAGTATGGAAGAGGGAAGAGAATACGAGGCAGATGCTAGGCCACTGACGCACATTACATAAGCAGGCCAGAAGGTTTGAAAGATCCAGCCTAACGGATTCGCTCACACACCACCCTGACATGTCTTCCTGCCGCTGCACAATCGATCCGCCCATAGGCCGTGCTCATCGTGATGGCAGTTCGACCGTCGATTTCAACGAGGTCCACAGTATGCTCCACACCAGGTGGTGCAGGGACGGTGAATTGCGCGTGAATTAGTTTTAAGTGATAGTAGCCTTGCACTGCAGCTACCGCTACTCATCGTCATATCGCGCACGCTGACGACAGAAATTAGTGTTCTACTCAATCATTCAAATAACTGGGAAGGCCAGTCAAGATGCTAGTCCCTCAAGGACACTATTGGATTGGTCCGTTCGCAGTCCGACTCTGTAAATACTCGGACATTCTTTTTCCCTTAAATACACTGTAATAATACGTCAATAGACTTCTACTCTTCCGCCCTTACTGTTAAGTTTTCCTTTGGGGATTTGACCGAATTGTTGGACGGCGACCATCAAGACGTGAGGCAAGTTCATAAGAAGAAGTCCTTAGGAAAGTGTTAAACTTCCTCGAGAAAATTTGGTTCAATTGTCCTTGTGGCGTTTTGGCTCTCTCTAGTGACGACGGCAACCACTGTCGCGAGAACACAGCCCTCCAATGCGCGTCACCATCTTCCAATAGCCACGGCGTTCCAATGGCAAGACATGGTCAAGACGACTGGGCGTAGACCTGACACACATGAGAGTTGCTATAAAAGCCATAGGGAGTGTATTCTCTCGTCAGCAGCAAATTGGGATATTCTTGAGTACATCGGCTTTGTTGGCTTGAGAAATGTGACACACGGGATAGGAATCGGATCGACCTCATCAGACCTCCCATTTGCCGATGGCCTACCAGAATCAAGTCGAATTATGAAATCGATCATGTGCAAGGTTGGGCCTGACATCAGACGCCATCTAACACGTGCCACACGCTAAGGTCGACGCGAACAAACCTTCACTCAAGACGCTCAGACAACTGGTCCACTCTCACTTGTGACACCTGCTCTCACGGCGTCGTCCTGCTGCTAACTTCCTCCATCCCCTACAAACAATAATTTTTTACAGAATACAATACTCGCTTTACTGGCATCCAAGTTCTCTTCCTATTCGGGATCGGGCTTGAAGTTTGCAGCGGCTAGGATCTCACTCTGACATCAAACTGTACCGACAGACTTATGAATGCATAGTGGCTGGCCCAACGCCTCCTCCGGGTCTCCAGCGCATCGAATCCAATACGTTTTGAAATGTGGGCCATTCGATAGCATTTGAATCGACGTTGTCCACCTTCTCATGCGTGGTTCGTCTGTCAGAATCGAGTCAAACTTATGAATAAGGTCGTGCGCCGTGTCTAACTCGACAGCAGTTTACGTCGAGCATTTGTGCAACCCTTCTGTCGCATGCACTGCTATAATGTGGTCTTTGTTTTGCTAGCGTTCAACATGAGTGCTGTGTGCCACATGTGCACACACAAACAAGTATAACATTTCACCCGAAGTTAGCAAACATCACTATGGCGTTGGTGTGAGTGATTTGTGACCCTTGTGTTTGGATGAGTACGACCACAAGTGTAGGGTGTGGTCGTTGTCGGATGTGCGCAGATGACTGAACGGGCTCTGGATCTGTGCTGTTGGCGGCTGTTCTCTCTGTATGTCTTGGCGGTGTCTCTGTCGAATTCGGGGCCAATCTAAAAGATTGTGTAACGTTGCAAGTAGGTAAATTGAGAGGCGTGTCTTCACTGGTTTTATTTGCTGACATAGGGGTGGGGGGACGGTTTTCATGCCAACACTGTGGTAAGGACGGGCGTGTCCGGCAAGGTCAGGTCAGCGTTTCGGTCCTGTCCGATTTTCATTCCGCCTCGTCTTTCTCTCCTTGGTTAACCATAAAGACAGCTCCTCCCATTTTCACTGCCGTTCGGCTTACCTGTCGCACAGGTTATTTAGAGAACTCATGAGCTAAAATCTCGTATGCGACGGTAAATTTCGTAGTTTTTATTATCAGAAGTACATGCTATTGCAGATCAAAAACAAGTAACTGGAGAAACAAATGTATTTTACATAAAAGGCTCAAAATGTATATTAGAAAAGAACTATTCAGTATGAGAACCATTGTTAGCAAGGACTTCTTCAATTTCCGATCTGAAATTGGCACACGTGTTCCTGATGTTCTCGGATAACACCTTGTTCCACTATCCAGCAGTGGAGACCTTCAGGACCTCAATGTTCTTGTGAGGCTTGTTAAAGGCCTTCCCCTCGACATCTACTTACCTTTTTTATTCGATAGGAATTTAATTTGTTGGGGATAGTACACACATATCCTTGGGCCAGAAATAAGGCATGTGGTTTTTCAGCCAATTCTGTGTCTTCCGTGATGTATATGGAGGCACACAACCTCGTTGGAAGACCAGCCTTTCGTTCGAAGTGTAGTTTGCAATCTATCCAAGGCTTGACCAGCTTCTGAAGAATATCCAGGTACATGACTGTGTTGATTTTGGCCTCAGCGTTGATGAACACAGGGGTCATGACTTTGCCGTCTAAGGCAATCAGGCCAAAAACTATTACATTGGCAGAATGTTTGGTCGAAAACGTGTACTTAACATTCTCAGGTACCCCGTTGATCTTTAGGGGGCTTAAATAGCGATCTACTCGACCGTTGGACACTGAATCGACCATGAAGATACCAATTTGTGGTCCTATCTTAATGAAACTTAAAATTCTCTTACTTATTTCCGATCTCTTCTCTTTCACAGCCTCAGTAACGAGATGCTTATTTGTCTTAGCCCTTGACTAAGTCTTCATGTAATTCCTAACAATATTTCCTAACTGTTTGCTACGACACCCCAAGCTCGAAAGCCACCTTCCTCATGCTACGGGCTGGATTGCAACGAATAGGATTCCTGAGAACCCTTATAAGTGGAGGGGCTTCGACTGTTTTTGTTTTTCCCCTACCAGGCTTTTTGTCGATGCGGCCGAATTTCATATAGCTGTCGATAATGGTGTAAGCTTTTGAACCGGCCATTTTCAACTTAAGCGTGATATTCGTGGGCGAGAAGTCATTGATACTGAGCTTACTAAGTGCCTCGTTATTTTTTCAGGGCAAAATATTTGAAAAATTTTCCCTAGAAATTGTTATTGTATTGTTTCACAGTATTCTAAAGAAAATAAGCATGGATTTCAATACAAATACTTTTGGAAACTGGTGCCAGCTAGTCATAGTCCAATTACTTCCACTTTAAGGTTTTCCTGTTTGTACAGTTAAAGGTAGAAACCCTCCGTCATGTTCTCTCCCCCCTTTGTGAACTGCATTTTCAGGCTTGCCAACTTCCCCTTTGAGCCTCTTGATGATGTCCTTTCATCCGCCAGCAAACATATTGCCTGCGTAAATAACTCCGATTTTTTCGAGCAGAAAAGGCAAAGACCTTGAAAAAGCTGGGTGCTACTTGGAATCTGACGGATGAACTCCAACCACACCACCCGATGAACTATTTAACCTTTAAATACATCTAGCGTTCATTTCCGCAACCTCGGCTGTTTGACCTAGTGGGAATTTTACAGGAACGGAAGACCGAAACTCTGTTCTGCGCCTTCACTTCAGTTCATTTTATGGCGGGACAAATAGTCGTGAGCTTTGAGTATCAATTTTTGTGAACATTTGCGGTGCCACGATAGGGAAAGTTGAGCGTTCGTACGTTTGCCAGAATCCGCCACCTTAAGTCAGTATCAGTAAAAATGCTAAAATGCTGGTTTTTCAAATTTTAATTGGTGCTGTTGGATTAGCAGCGAGCCTGGAAATGCTGCGAGGCACTGCGCCATACGAAACCCATACGTTATTCAGAGCGCTTGTCCATACAGGATTCGGACGGTTTACGGGGTCCACGCCCAGCCACACCCAAGGGGTCAGCAAACGCACGCGGGTCGATTAACATACACGTCTGCCACACCCGGTAACTTAAGGGGTGTTAAACGTGCTGGCGGTCGCTTTCATGTTCAGGTTCGTCACCACTCGCATGGTGGAAGCAAGGCCGCCGTTCCTGAGCATCAGGTGTTAGACCTGCTCGGAGTACGACATGTGCACTGGGGAGGGAAGCGAAAAATAAAGTGTGTGAGAGAGAGAGCGAACAAACGTGAGGCCGACAGCCCCCAGCGTATACTCCTCCTCACTAAACAATCTTTAATCTAAGCCCCGCCTGAAGAGCTTCCAACGGAACGTGAAAACATGGGCCTCGCACACAGTGCAGTGTGTAGTTGTGTGGACTAGCTGACACTCGACTCTGTCTTGCAACTGGACCCAGGCGGGGTGGTGGGGGAACAGGAAGTGAATTAGATGCTGTGAAAGTCTGCTCTCACTATAATACAGTGCCAGTCACCATCCCTGCACCACCTTGCTGGGGAGCATACGGTGGACATCGTCGGAAAACGACGTTTGAACTGTTGGAGGCACGGGGGAGGGAAGCGAAAAAGAAAGTGTGTGTGTGAGAGAGAGAGAGAGCGAACAAACGTGAGGCCGACAGCCCCCAGCGTATACTCCTCCTCACTAAACAATCTTTAATCTAAGCCCCGCCTGAAGGGCTTCCAACGGAACGTGAAAACATGGGCCTCACACACAGTCCAGTGTGTAGTTGTGTGGACTAGCTGACACTCGACTCTGTCTTGAAACTGGACCCAGGCGGGGTGGTGGGGGAACAGGGAGTGTAGTAGATGCGGTGAAAGTCTGCTCTCACTATAATACAGTGCCAGTCACCATCCCTGCACCACCTTGCTGGGGAGCATACGGTGGACATCGTCGGAAAACGACGTTCGAACTGTTGGAGTAGCCGACTGGTGGACTGAGAGTGAGGCTGCAGTGACTCCTTATTAATTTGGCCTCTATGGCGCTCTTAGTCCAGTAAGGGATCCCAGCCGGTCCCCTGTTTTTGTGGTGCGAAATTCTGGTCCTTTGTGCGCGGATTAGGAGGTGTAGTGGCACACTTACGAACGGCCGATACCACCTCCGGTCTTCAGGATATCGGGTACAGGTAGGTGAGGGAGGAGAGAGTGCGGTAAATGCAGCGCAAGTCTACTCTCACGATAAAATAATGCAGGTACAAGTAAACGTCCCTGAATTAACATGTTGTCGGGCACACGATGGACTGCATCTAAACCGACGGTCAGACTCCCGAATGCAAGACGCACTGACGTGTCTTTCGTATGAGGCCGGAGTCGACTTCAAACTCAGGAAAGCTGGACTGCACAGGAACCATGCGCAAGCGTCCGTATGAGGTGTTGTAGAGAGGAATAAAATTTAGGTATGGCTAATGATAAGTGGACAATTTCACGCGGCTTGCCATTTAAAGTGACCATTATTGTGTCAGAATGGCGGCCTTTCCAGAGTGTTGTTCTTTCATTTTTCACTGTGAGCACCTGTGTCATATTGCAATCATAGTCGGGGGGATGCGTTGCATTTCTGAATCACTGGCGTCTTAGCGAAAGTGCAAACGAGAGACTAGGCAAAGTGGGGCTTGGAAAGCATGCTTACAGGGACGGCTAAATGGACCTGGTTGAATAAAGTTGGCGTGATTACTCTTTGCCATGTTCGTCCTAGCGTGTCAACAAATTTCCAGATTTTTACCCAGTCAAACCTGAGTGTCGCCGGCATGCGAGTAGCTTATACATACATAAAGGTCGTAGCATGCTAACCCCATGTGTCACCGTCGACTGATATACAGAGGATGAGGAGATGGAGAGCGGGCCAAGACGGAAGAATATATCCCCACGGCAAGTCAAGGCATTCCTTGCCAAAAATAAGTTGGTGCCCTCGAACCTATCTAGATTTGCTAGGAGTATCCGCGTAGAAAGTTGGTAATGGATGGGCTAACTCGGTCCTTCTCAGGACTAAGGGTCGGAACTCAATGACTCCTTCTCAGTGTATCCTTTATGATATTTTAACTGATATGAGACCTTAACAAACCTCATAAATTTAGGGAATCAGGGCGTATGTAGCGTATGTCGAGGGACTATTTAGCTCTGTTAGCTACCGCACCCACATACGGTTGTCTTGCAATTGTCTCGTCATCTGAGCGAGTGAGGAAGGGGAGAATAGGGTATTCCTTTGCAGCGGGGACCGTGTTGTGTATGGAAGGTGTAGGCAGATTGATCAGCTTTGTCATCCAATGCCTCACTTCTACAACCAGTCACCTTGACGTTACCTCGCCCCTGGGACAAGTTGAATGAGGGGGGATAGTGTGCAGTAGATGCTTCGCAAGTCTGCCTCAGTCACGCTTCACGCAAGTCACCAGTTTTCGTGTCCCCTGCGTGGGACGTAGTCGTTCGCACGTGTACCTGCATTTGTCTCACCGATTTGATCAGGACATAAATTGAAATCTTTTCCTCCACAATTTCCTTGTTTTTGTAGGCCTACTCATGGCCCTTAAAATGGAAAGTGGGAGCTTGCTAACTATAAAACCACAACCAGGAGCTAAATAACTATGTTCAGCGTCTAGCGTTACCTATTTGGGTTGATTTATTATGACCATACTAGGTTTCGTATGTCGGCCCTCTCTACAGACAATACCCTAATTGCTAGAATGTAAACAGCGCAAGTGTACTGGCATAAAATGACCGTAAATATTCAAAATGTGTTGAATGGGCTCCTTTTACATCCGTGGTAAAGGAGATGAACGACCTGGCACATAATTCGGCCAAAATACCTCCATATTTTTCTGTCTGCGTTAAGATCTCGTTTATATATCTCTATCTCCTTAATTTCACCGCCTGTAGGTGGAAGTGTCGTTTGCCACCAACGCGCGGTGCACGGATTCACTAATGGGGGCCACAATGAGACTATCGGACACCACCCACTCCCCTTTTTATTTTCTGCTAAGCTAAAGGACACTGTTTGTGAGATGCTGACACCAGTTTTAGCGGAAGAGAGACGTGCGCAGACCGCGGTTGCTTCCAGGACTGTGTTCAGTTAAAAAAACATTTTGCTGGTACAGTAAATGGAGAAGCAAATGAAAGCTTAACTGAAATTCTGAAATGCAATTTTGATTGAAAAAGATTGCTTTAGTAGGGTTTTACTACTAATAAGTATGTAGTACACCTCAGATATTTCAGTCTAGCCAAGGTGTCGGCTTTTTAACGAGCTTCTTGTCAACTGCCTGCAATAACTACACTAGGTATAAGAATGACTACTTATGTAGTCCAAATTTTCGGCATTGATTTTGCATGTCCTTATGTATCCAAGACTATTTTATGGAGAACATGCACAAGAATATTCTTTTGAATTCATTTGATAGAAAATCACGTCTTACTCTTGAAGAAAGTGCATTCTTCCAGTGTTCCATTCCTGAATAAGTTGGAACCCGACCTGTCGTTACACTTGTATTCGGTCTACGCATATTAATCTTCAAATAGACTGACTAACTCCAAGTCCACGATTAATTTCTGAGGAAATAAAAAGCCGCAATTTCTAAACTGGAGTATTGACCAGAAAGCACACAGGGAACGCTGGGTGGCCCAGTTGATGAGCCGGACCCCTCACAGTTGTGATAAACAGCGGCAGAATACTGACGAAACACGTGCCTGGGCTTTTAGTTAGTACCTTTCCAGTCAATATGGTTCCACCTGGCAATGGATATGGACGATATTGTGGTTTTCATAGGCAGCAGTAAAAATCGTCAGATATGATGATCTAGGAATGGAGCTATGAAAGGTTTTAAAAAATCTCTTAATTAGAAAGTTTTTAAAAACCCGATTGACGCTCTTTTTTGAAGTACAAATTATACGACGATGTAATTTTCTACCGAATGTGTTTAATAAAGTGTATGTGTAAGTTTTCTATAAAATGTATTTGAATATATGAGGACATCTAAAATCAATAAGAAAATTCCGTGCTACTTAAGTAGTTATTTTTTACCAGTGTGGTTAAGGCAGGCAGCTGGTACGAAACTTTTTTTAACAGTTGACATCCTGATAAGACTGAAAAATCTGGGGATTATGATGCATACTAACAAATATTACAACCGAATCGAAAACACCGAAAACAACCGAATCGAAAACACATTTCAGAACCTCGGTTAACACTACATGAGATAACACGTTTACTGTACATTAAAACAATACGCTCAATATCACCAGTAACAAAGGCGGTGCAAATACGAGTTGAAAAGGCTGTCAAGCGTACGAGCACTTACTGTAGAGGAAGCAGTCGCGAAGTGGGAAGATGTACAGAGTCGATGTAAGCTAGCAAAGGCTAGGAAACCGAAAAAAATAACCCATGAAATTAACATCGTAAGATAAGAGTTACATCGTGGAATCCTCAAGCATGCTTTATAACGAACAAATTACAAACTGCTCGGAGAGAAACGTGGATGGTAAGGTGACTTTCAGTCGGCTTGATTAAAGCTGAAGTCGGCATTACTGTTCACAAGGTAGTTGCGCAGGCATGCCTGCCAGAAGTACGAAGAAGACGACTTAGGGTCGGTAGGTTGGTACTGGTTGGGAGGCCAGTTTTCTGCCGACAGAGGCTAACTACTGCATAGGAACGGACAATGATGAGCAATTGAGCCGGTGGTATCAGCCGGTGGAATAAGCAGCTGAAGACCTTCGCCTAGGAGAACCGTAGGTGGTGGCAATCTGGGTCAGAATGGCGGTGCATGTGTGGCGGTGCGGCCACAATGACCATACATCACCACCAGCTGGTCGCTTGTTCTGCGTGCGGCTCAGCCTTCTGCTCACCGACACCGTGGTGGTGATCCGTATTTTGTTCTTCAATGATTGGCCGTAGCCAGACGTGGTGCAGGCGCACGCAAACACTGCGAGTAGATCAAGACCACAACATAGTATCAGCGAATGGTTCTTGACCTGGTTGAAAGTTTTCTGTCGACGGCCTCCGAACCACTGTGCTCACGCAAAGGTGGCTGTACTAACTCTGTCGGACGTTTGATTTGGGAAATTGAACAGTAATGAGTGGATATGTGGCCACAGCTGGTTTATAATTCTATGAAATAACTACTTATGTCATCTAGATAGGTTTAATTTAACCGCTTGCTTTTCTCTCATTCCCCTCATATATCCCTCAAATTTCGCCACTAGGGTTCACGTTCGGGTTAAGCTTAGCCTTAGGATTTGGGTTCAGGTTGGTGGTTAGGGTCATGACTGTCTAGGCTTAGGCTATAAACAAAACTTAATGTTGGGATTTGGGGTAAGGCTATCGACGTCGTCGAATTTAATTATGTCTTCAGTTACGGCCGGCTCTATAGTCGGGTTTAGCAAAATATATTTCGTAGAAACTGAAGTTACACAGCATTAAGCGCTTTGAGAATGGAACAAATTTAGTTTCTTAGATTATCTCACGGGGACTCTCATATTCATAAACTTCATATAAACTTCACACTTTCTCCTTCAACGTGATTGATCCTTCGGGGTGGTATCAGTTTGCCTGGACTATATAACCACTGCCTTCACTATTCATTTTCCCGCCCGTTAACAATACCTAATTAACAGTGTTCCAGATAGTGCACTTTTGCTTTACGCTGTATTCAAAAAATGCTAATGGCGTAAATGTAATTTTTTAAAATTTTGTTTCCTGAAAACAGTTAACTCTCAGCGAATTGGAAGAGTCTTTGCCCTCCGTTTTTTCAGTGTGGCTAAAGCACCCTATCGTCACCAACTTACCGTTATTGACCAATCGCAACTCCCAAGGGCGTTCAGACGTTTTAAGACCTCTTCTAGTGTATACGCAGTTGTTTAGGTGACAACACAACTCTAGAAGTTAACCACACTTGACGATCGGTAGTGCTTAGGGGTGTGGTTGGTAGTCTCGCCATCATTTGAGTAAGTGATGTAGAGCCAGTTCGAGCCTCAGGGCTTGCAACGCCTGGGGTTGGGTATGGCTGGCTGATGAAGGCTACTAAACCAGAAATGACTATTCCAGTTTTTTGTCCTTGTCAGTAATGTTACTTTGCCTATGATACTTACCACTGTACGGCTGCTAACGGGGTTCGAGAGTGAACCACACAGCGCAACGGGATGCGTATGTCCAATGAGCGATCCATGAGCGACCCACTACCGCTAATGCTGAGCTGTTATGCGCGAGGGGAGCTTGCACAGAGGAGGACAATAGTTGGAGCAAAAGTGGATTGAACATACTGTCATCTACATTTTGCTGGTCTGTGCAGGCACCTAAGAAATCGCTTAGGTTGCCTGTTCTCGATATCTTCCTCAGAACACAAACACTAAGGGCATTTATGGTTGATAATGCGGTACAGACAAGGATGGCTGTCTCCCGTTGAGCGGCACACTGACAGTCTGTCGGTAACGTCATGGAAGTCGGTGAGGACAAGCAGCCACAAGTGTGCTAGTTTTCCCCTCCCCAGCTGGTGGCTATACCGTGGGCCGCAAAGGTCGCGCACTGCCTGTGGTTGGTCCGGTGTTATGCATACATTGGATACCGATAAACTCGTTAGTCATGTCTAGACGGTGTTGGTCAGAACCGCTTGACTGACGCGAATTCGATGCGACTTCGGCGCGGCAGCGCCTGTGGCAGTTGTTGGTATCAAATAAAGCCGGTGCTTAAAAATACAACCAAAGATAACCTGGGACAGGAACGCGAAAAGTATGCGACGGGAACACATGGGCAAAAACGGAACAAACAAAATATGCCACAGGGAGATCGTTTGTAAGCAAACATAGCAATTATATCAGATAAAGTAGATGCCCAGAAATTCTGATGCAAAGGCAGAAAGATCAAATGAGCAACTAAATGTAGACATGAGGAGATCTTTGTTATTTAGAAACGATAGTGTCTATTTAAAACAAACGTTACTGATGCACAGAGACAAATCATAGTGTCACTGTCGCTGATCTTTAATTTAAACTTCAAATTCAAGGCCCGCACCTTAGACTAAATATATCTGTAACCTCATAAATTTTCCCTAGGTCAGTGGTTCAGTAAATTTCTTAGACCTAGTCCAAATTATCGCATGTTTTAAAAATCTCCTACTTTAAGTAGCTTGGCTTTCTGATGAAAGATTAATATAAAAGTTGGAAGTATGTTTTCCATGAAAAATAATCACTTAGTCGAGGTTGTAAGATCGATTACCATGTGGCATTGTTCAAGAATTTTTTCAGTCACGCCAGGATGCCGACTTTTGAATGAGCTTCCTTTCAGCTGCCTGCGAAAACCACATTTAGTAAAAGATGACTGTTTTCTTAGCATGAATTTGTCACAGTGATTTTAAATGCCTCTAAAAATTTAAGTATATTTTAAAGAAAAAATGGATAAGATATGCCTTTTTACCACATGGGTAATATATTTCGTCATCTTTATGTTTGATGCTTCGAAAAACGGTATAGATCGGTTTCAAAACTTTTCAATTGCCGAAAATTTTTGATTCCGACCTTCAGCTAAAATTGTACTTGCAGTGAATTTTTTCAATTTTCGAGGAAATCAATGCGTGTACCTGAGGTAACTCCTGTGGAATTAACCTTTTTATGCTCCAGTCGATATTCGATATGAATATTTGAGCCCAAAATTCATCAGCAACTTCAAAATAACCATGCAGATATTCACACCTAGTTAGAAGTATACACATTCCTAACTGCTTAATATATTCACACCAGAAGTACCAGCTAAAATCGCTAAACACGCATTTTCCGCCGACCTTGGATGCATTTTAGTTTAAATATTGATATAAAAATTTTGGACGGAGTCTGATAAATTGTGTTTCAAAGGATTTACCCAAAGCTCGCACATTAATTTCCTCAAAAATTAAAGAAGGCAGCGTGGAAACAGGGGGTTAATATAAAAAAACACACATGGAACGCTTGGGGCCACTGATGAGCCGAAACCCCCACAGGTGTGTCATGCAGGAGCACAAGCTTGGAGAAACACGCATGGAGGTGCTAGTTCATGAAATCGAGATTTTAAAATGTGTTTTTTTGATAAGAATGAACTACCTACTTAAGGTTGTAGTATAAATTATCGTGCACCATAATCCCTGGATATTGCAGCTATTTCCTTTTGAGCGAACTTCCTACTGGCCACATGCCTAAAATGTACTCTGCGAAGATTGATCAGTGATGCAGTATGCATTTTTCATGCCTATTTTCGATGTTCTCATAAATTCAAATATATTTTATAAAAATAGCGCATAAAAATATTCTTTTTTGCACTTATTTGGTAGTAACTTGCGGATTCTTCAAAAGTTATAGTTGCAGACTGCGTAGTTTTCGGGTTTCAAAAGTTTCTGACAATGAGCTTTTTAAGACTGAAATGTTAATTCATACAAATTTCTATCGGCAAATGTATTAATGCCGCTTGTAAAGGAGATCAAATATGACACACCCACAACAAAATGACATGAGAATCGTATGACTTCTTCTAAATAACTTCTAGAAAACTATGGATTATATTATGCAAAAAATACGCAGCTTGTAGTTTGGAAACCATGAAATCAAGTGAAACAGTGGTTTGGGTTTGAAATTATTCGGGAATTAAAACGTTTACTAAAACCGAATGATAAACTATCTTTGAGTACAAAATTTTAGGATGCTCTTTGCTAGGAAACAGGAACAACAGAGAACACTTTTTGTACATTATTTCTATCAAATATATTTGAATCTATAAGAACATCAGAAATTAATGTTGAAAGGCATGCTACTTAAGTAGTCCATACAGGAGGCAACTGAAGGCCGTGGTTCGAAGGAACATTGGTCAGCGAACAGTTGGTGAAGTGCGCACAAATCGCGGAAATAATCCAAGTTTACTGTCTACTAGGGGACCAACATCTTAATCACCGGCGTGCGTTCGCTGTCTGTTGTTGTCTGCAAACAAAAAACTTGCTTAATTGCCGCAAAGAAGTAAGTGCGAAGCATATTTCGTGACCAAACAACAGCAAGATAAAAAAATTGACATAAAACCCCTTCTAACTCACAAGCCACGCATCTTGCATCCACAACGTTAAAGAAAAGCGCGTTTTTCCAAAGATGATATATCTTAGTTTATAAAGTATTAGTTATAAGCAAGGAAATAATTTATTTTATCCAAAACTATCAAAGCAAATAATGACTCCATAATAAGTCTATTCTTTAAGGCCTAATTTAAATGGATGACAAGAAAATAATTCAAATCAATAACAAATACAACATATATTAGTACTTTCCCTATTCAATTAGTAAACATAACCTCATACCTGCCTTCAACTGATTTTCATTGACGTAAAGCCGACTTTTCGTTTCCTGAGGGCATTTATTTAAAGCTTTTCCTGCTTATACTTATGTTCTTCTACAGTACAATGCACACAAACACTTGGCTTTAACCTTTGAAGGAGATTACTAGCATATTTTGAAACTTCTGATTTCGCCCAAACCTGACCTGTTTTCCTTCCATAAGACAAATTTGAAATGGCATTCTCCTTAGAAAAGAACCTTGTGATCATCAAGTCAATTCAAAAGTGTATGTCAAACTATCCCTTTCAATTGCGATCAAGTTCCTTCATAATTTAGGTCATCTAGTATAATTATGTACTGAGTAAATCGATGCGACCCGAGGCTTACTCCTGTATCATTTTTAGTATCAACATGATTAAGAATCAATACTGACTCCCACACGGACAGAGCTTATGCCTTCCAGTGTTACTCAATTAGTTTGCGCTAATCGCGAAATGTCCATCTGCCCTTTCTCGTCATCAACTGCTTCGAAAAGTTTGACTCCTAGTTGAGCTTTCGTAGAACGGGTTTGTAACAGCGTGGAGCATGTAGCAGCTAAGCTTTCCCCTAAAGTGCACTTAATACAAGTTTCAGAAGTTTGTTGACAATTTTTCAAACTCTTTAGATTCATACGTTGGAAAGGACAACAACCGAAGACATGCCTATAGAATGTAAACGCCCGTAAGTAAACGGAAATATTATGATTACCAAAAAGAACGAATTAAGCCCTAACGCCGCTTTTTACTAATTATCCGGTAAAATGTGCAAGAATAATGTATCATGGGCTCTCTCGAAGCAGCGCTTACAGCACCAGACCCTCGTTTGGAATTCTAAACATAAGTGGACGTGGGCTAGGATTAAAAGCATGATGAACGGTTCTGGTTGCCGTATGATAATTTCAGCCACCCCCAATGTCCCGTACCAGCTTGCCATCCGGGTATCGATTGGATGTCGGACGGAAGCAACACCGGATTGCCGGCCCTATTAGCATGCCCCTGCCAACTGCATCGTCAACAGTATCAAGGTGACTAACCCAACTGATAGGTTCAGCGGTGCTACCAATCTATATATAGAAGAACCCAAAGTTAGCAAACAAACCTTTTCGCCTGCTGATCACCAGGTATATGCAAGAATTTTCGCCTCAAAAACGCTACAAAAGGGGAGGAGAGAGTTAGTGGTGTTTGGACAAGTCAAAACAGTGGGGGAGTAAGTATGGGCTTGCCCTGTGAGGAGGAAGGGGAAACAGCAAGTGATGTTAGTGTATCGTAACTACCACACGACGTGGTAGGATGCAGGAATGGAAGCGTGTGGCTTAGGTTGGGCCAGCGTAGCTCGAGGGGTTAAACTGAACGCCTTCTACGAGTACAAAGTGTGGTTTGTTGTGCAAATGGCCACCAACCCTGCCATCGCAAGTAGTCACTGGCATAGGAATTCGGAATTTCTCGCCGATACCTTGTAGACGACTCGAAAGGCTTGATTCACGTTTATTCGGTTTTCACTTTCAGCTAGCTGAGCTGGAGATAGAGGTTCTTATGCCTTTATTTGGCCAAACAGCATGGATATTTGTACGATCCAAACAATTTCTTCAATAGGAAGTGGTGCAGGTTGAAATTTTCATTAAAGAGGTCTGAAAGAGCGGTTTATCCTTACCTCGAAACGAAGAAAGGGAGTGCTTGACAAAGGTAATCCTCTGATGGACGCTGGATGCGTGCTCGCAATAGCATAACTCAAGCGAAGTTTTCGGAGTCTGGATAGGGCAATAGTAAGGGTAACTCATTCTTTTGCTCCGTCGGAACGTCTCTATATCTTCGCATAAACTGTTTCGCGGCGTCACTTATGAAGGTGGAAACGAATTATTGGCGCTGAAAGCATCGATTGAAGAGAGGTTGTTAACGGGATTTTACCCATCTGAACGTCTCGTGCAGGCATCATATGTCAATATATGCTCCGTCTCCATTTGTTGTTCCTCCTTCACCAGCGATTATACGGTTGGTCGTTGAAAACATGGGGACCTATGGAAACTGAGCCACCATTTACAGATATATATATAAATATACGCTTTATTTTGAAAGTATCATTTCAAACTTTTCATAAAGGACCTTCAATCCCATGTGAATAAAAATGGGTACGCAAAGTAGATGACACCGGAAGATAACAAACGAAAGCTGCAAAAGTCAGCATCAAGAACGGCCACCTGTGAATGAGTCGCACAATTTGCACCAGATCTTATCCCTTCAAAACGGTGCTGGCTTCGTTTGCAAATGACCTGATTATTGCAGTTAAAATAAACAAAAAGTGGTAAATAGCAGTATCTACTTAGAAAAATGGACGAGCTCATTGCATTTAAGAAAATTTACATGTGAATGGAGGGGAAAAAGGCCGCTCAATTTCAAAAGCCCGCCCACGCAATTTCCTTTCAATCTTGGTGTACATGAACACTTTGATGTTTTAACGCATATAATGGATCACTTGACAGAATAAAACTAAAATATCTTTCATGTTTTTCTGTGCTATTTAATAACGCGAGCAACCGACTAAAACCACACTACAAAACTATGCTTTGATCCATTGCGTTTGACCTGGGTTTTTCGCTATTTTTTGATTGAATCCTCTTCTCCCAGTGCGGACGGCTCTTGCTCGCAGACTGCTTGCCTCGCCACGCCTCAACCGACACTCCGCACCATTTTGCCTCGGTCTAACCTCGCGCAATGATTATCGTTGCCATTAGTGACGTTCCGCTCGTCCTAGGCAGATGCAGCTCTCTTGATTGGCCTTGGCGCCCGAGACAGTCAGCGTATCAGCGTCCGATCTGGTGGCTTGCGGGCGTTAACAGCGACCTTTGTAGATCAGTTTGTTCGTACAGTGCTTCAGAGAAAACGGTGTTTTCTGTTTTGTCACCCTGCTTGTTAATTCGCAAATCTTCTTATTGTCGGTTTTGTGATCCCAATATATTTTTTTTGAATATTTTTTGAATTTTAATGTAGAAGGCCTTCTGCCTCACCGATTATGCAAACAAAACGATGGTTTCATTTTTAACTGAAAAAATATTCTTTTTCCTACCGGCCTAAGGAATCACTGTATGGCTATCGTTTATGTTGATAGGCCGCTGTCCAGAGTGTACTTGCGTCTTGAAGTGACCGCAATCAACCACGCGCCTGTCATGATGGTGGGTTTAGGAGGGCGTGCGGAAGGATAGAAGGCAGAAGATGCTGTGTAAGTCTTATATCACTATAAACTTATAAACGCGAAAATCTCAGTCCCTGTGTGTTTGGGGGCAGGTCATGTGCGTGGCACGTGTAGACAGGCTGTTTTAGTTCTACGAGCCACCTCTCTCAATCTCAGCGTGCGTTATTTTCACCAGCTTGGCCAATCGACACTTGCACGGGAAAAGAAACAGAGAGGGAGTATCGACGGTCAGCGCATTTTCCTCACTATAAACAACCTGATGCACATGCGACCATCACGGTGAGCTAAAAGCCATGGCTTGTAAGGCTGCCAGCTGAAGATCCACCTCAGACCCCGTAGTCAGCCCAGCCCGTGTTTTGTAGAGCGGTTGACTGGTGGAGTGAGCGTCAGCCTGCGATTGCTCCTTCCTAATGTGACCTGGACGTCACTTTAACACACATTAGATCCGATTCGCTCTCTCACCCTGTGTTATCCCCTTGTGCTTTAGCTCTGTCGGCCACTGCGACCAATGCACGCACCAGACAAATGACCAGCTGGAAGAGACTTCGACAGCATTCAGCGCATATTCCTAAATTCAGACAAGATTCCATCCGACGGGATAGCGCGGTCCATCTCTCAGAACGAAGAGTCATGCCGCAATGGCACCTTCTCAGTGTGGCCTTTATGGCACTCTAGTTTGGTTGAGATCTGAACCGCTCCTCCTGGTTATTTCTGCTTAGACCTGTGGGTTTGGTGGCGGACCTATGGGTGGGTTAACGCCGTGTCAGTTTTCTGCGCCCCAGCTCGCCTCCAGTCTTCTTAACTCTGACATGCCGCCGGCCCCACGAGCTGAGAGAGGAGGGGAGAGTGTGGTGGAGGCAGCGCAATTCACCGTCTCTGCGCCGACCCTGCAGTGGGGCTTACTGTGGGCACCGCTGGAAACTGTGGATCGCTCTTAGACAGCATCGAAAAAAGGTATTTTCGGGTTTTTAGGTAGTATGGGAGTATGGTGAATCATTTAGTAATTCCGATTTTTGTCCACTATCGTAGTAGAGCTATGCGGCCGGTGCGTTTAGTGCTTGAATGACTCACTAGGCGTGGAGCGGGGTGGGGAGTTTATGGCTTATCTTGCTTTCTTTCTTTCACCGCCCACGGCACAATGCCTTCTTCCAGGCGTAGGAATGCAAATGTGGAAGAGCTAGCAGCCAATCGTTTCTTTTCCTCCATTTTACGTACACCGCATCACTAGCGGATATTTGTCCTGGAGTCATTTTGCTGGAAGGCATTTACATTTCATTACCGATAGGATGCCAGCCTTTGAATGAGTTCAATGTCCTTATACATTTAAACGTCTGTTATAGAAGGCATGAATAACAAAATATGCTCAATTTACTCCTTTTCTAGTGAAGTTCATCTTCTTCCAAATTTTATTCTTGAAGAATGGATATATTTCGATTTGAAGCTGTGAGATCGTGAAATGTCCAGTCATAGAACAAATTATCTCTCCGTTTATCAATGATACTTACCTGGCATAAAAACTGGTCCGCATTCACTGAATAGGTAGGTAATTAAGCAAGTAATTACGTTCCCAGTTGGAACTAAAGAAAGCACTTCTGTGAAATACCCATGCATCAAAAAAATTCTTGTCTGCCTATGAATAGGAGCAGCTGATTATGCGGGGAGTGGCGAGTCAGAGCAATGTAGGCTTGACAGTTGTATCTATGGAGGCCTTCCGAAAAGATGAATGCCAATATGAAAAAGGACGAGGAGTAGGGATTCCTTGTATGACCGCCTTAACAGAAGCTTGGGATAGGAATGGCCCGTTGGCTTAAAATAGGTGGCCTTGCGGTAAATTTCAGAAAGGGTAAATATGCCCGTGTCTTAACGCGAACACTGACAAAAACCTAAAATTCAACTGTCACCGTAATCTTAACCCTAGCCCTACCTTAAACGTAAACCATACAATGAACACGATAATAACCTTAACCATTAGCCTGATAATGACGTTAACCACAATTCTGACTTTAGCCTCAAACTTAAACCCAACCCGTATACTTAACCCTTACCCGCATCTTAATCCTGCACATAATTTCATAGGAATTTAACGCAAAGCCACATATATTGTGGAATGTTCCAATTCCCGTGTCCAGTTTAGGCGGCCATACAAAACACCTTACCAAAGGTTTCAGAACAGTTCAGAAGAAATCAGAATAGCATAACAACAGAGAGGTCGGCAAAACGTCGCAAAGCAAGTTGGAAATTTGGATAGAAGACGAGATCCAGCGTGACGCCTGATACCAGGATTGGCAGCATGGAGTTATCTGATCTTAATCCACTACTACTACTGCTACTACTACTAATACTACTACTACTACTACTACTACTACTACTACTACTACTACTACTACTACTACTAATACTACTACTACTACTCATAATAATAATAATAATACAACTACCTGCTTTAGTATTACTATTACATATACATAGGCTAATATTACTACTGTTGCTATTAAAATTAATACCACCGTTAGTAATCCTACAATTACTGTTGTTACTACTACTATTACTTTTGCTACTACTTTCAATACTACTATTACTACTAATGATAATACTGTTAATACTAGTATTACAAATACTTCCTATACAAGCGAAGATACGAGTCCCAGGAAGAAATTGAGAAGAAATAGACGCAATCGTTTGGACAAACTTTTTATTCGGCTAAAATTTCGGATTCACTCTCGAAACCATTATCAGACCCGTATCTGATGCAGTCTCTGGCGATGGTTTCGAGTGCAAATCTGAAACGTCAGGTGAATAAATTTCTTGCTCTATCGATCGCGTCTTCTTCACAATTACTACTAATATTATTATTAGTATTATTACTAGTTATGATGCAGCACCGAAGTCTGTTGATGCTAAGACTGAAGGTATGGAGCTTGGCTCAGCATGTTGACCTGTCTGGTCACTGTCTCAGGTGACTGAATCCTGTACGCCCCAATGAAATTTGGCAAGTTATAGGCGTTCGTTCGAACCAGTTCGCGAGCCTCTATAGGGCCTCAAATTGCCTCCAGGACATCTCATCAATGTTTACCACACCTACGCTCACGCCAACGCTTCTAAACGAAACTTGGCCTCGCACTCATACTCTGCTCACCGAGTATGTGCCTTGCTGATCCAGCGTTAAATAAACTCTCATCTACTATATTTCTTCAATATATCCTGCGTTCTACTAGACTACCCGAGTGAGTGTGCTTACGATAAACCATAAATCCTATCCAGCAGACTTATTATGCTATTATCAGCGCCGCTACTGGTACTACTACTACTACTACTACTACTACTACTACTACTACTTCTACTACTACTACTACTACAACTAATACTACCACTATTATTATTATAAGTATTACTATTATTATTACTACTACAACTACTACTAATACTTTCACCACTACCACTATTACTGATTTTGCTACTGTTTCCATTGTTACTACTATCATTGTTGAAACAACAAATATTACGATCGGAATTACTTATATGGCCCCCGAAAAAGGATACGCGAATAGGACAGAACCACACCCGTATTACAGGTGACCTTATGATAAATTCCACCAAGGGTACAAAATTCCGTGTCCTAAGACTATCACTTATCATAGCCCAAACCTTATTACTAACCCTAAACTTACACCTAACCCCAAACGTCAAATTAACCTGGAATTGAGCACGAAACCACCCGTACAGCATGCTGTTCCTTTTCTCATATCCTGCTGAGGGGCCATATACGCAATGCATATAAATAATACTCCTATTAATACTACTTATAACACTACAGTTACCACTGTTATCGCTACAAAAACAAATTCTCGCATTAGTAAATTAATACTACTGTTATTTTTGAAACAATAAATACTATTATTAATAAGTACATTAATAATAAGTACAATTATTAATAAGTACAATAATATATTAATAAGTACATTATTAATAAGTACAATAATGATACTGCCGTTACTACTATTATTAGTACTGCTACTGTTATTGCTACAGCACTAACATCAAAAATACTAAATAATATTACTGCTTCTAAGAATGCTAACACTATTACTCCTATAATTTTTACCACCAAAAACACGACATGACCTCCTTTAGTCATTAAGTCATGCTGGAATTACAGAGTTATAATTGGAAATGTCCGTGAACTAAAGGAATTCCCGACAGGACGCTGAATTCCTCGTGGTGCAACGAAAGAATATTAGTTGCTGACACTTGGTGAGGAACACGGTTTGGGTCCTGATGACAGACGAACATGTTTGTGCGTTTTCCTTTAGGTGATTTACCAGTTTTTTGAGACAGCCTTTCGGTCTGCCAGTTAGTTAGCCTAAATCTAATCGCTCCGTGTAGTAAACTGGCGAACCGGCACATGGTTGCAGTTGTGCCTTTTGTGGTCTAGTAGGTGAGGGAAGATTGTTATGACATTTGGTCGACTCTTATCCAGCTAACCACGCCTTGAGTGAATCACAACTGGCGTGACTGCCTTCCCGATCCGGGCACGCCTAAGAACAGACACTAAACTAGGCCTGACTTTGGAAGTAATTACCCCTCATATCAGCGATGATAAGCATGTATATGTACCCTTATATTACTTTAAAAGCCTGATCATGTACAATCGAAAGCGTACATTGCAAAACTTGACTGCTTAAATACTCTTCATATGTTTAAGCGTAAAGTTCGCTCAGTCGAATTTCAATTCACGTGTTCTGAAAGACATACTTTCACTGACAACCCCTATCCGCGTCTGTCGTTTCTTCTTCCCGAGGCACCTCTGAAGGCAGCTGGCTAGCTCGACCTGTGACCTCGATGGTCAGCCGGTGACCTTATCATTGACCCGGCCTGTCAGAGATGAGGCCACACACGAAACACGATGGCCCTTGTTAATGTCCTCAGGTAGCAGTCGCGGTGGTTGCTAGGACTTTACACGCAACTGTCTGGACCAATGTCTGAGGCCATTGAGGCAGCCGCGCGACCAAATGCCGCTGCTTTTATTCTATGCCTCTCACTCCCTGTTCCACCTACCCACGCTTATCCTCTATTGTAGTACCACAACTGAAGACACTCCTCTCATCTTTTCTGATTCTTGTTCCTCTTATTCTGACGTGCCGAGAAGTCGTGTTGGCGCTAGTCTGACGTTACAGTGAAAAGTCAGTGAATTCGATGATAGATTAGTTTATAGGTCCACCACCAAGGCGTGAATATTGCTCAGCGTTGCACACCGGTCTTCAGTTGTGAAGGTACCCAAGAAGCCACAATTTGACCGTAATTTCGCGCTTCGATTTCGAGATTTCCACGCTTCAGAGCAGGTGCCAGAGTAATTATTCAGTCGAGTAGTTCTAGTATTAGGGAGTTGCTTGCTGGTCGACATTGGAATCTCATTTATTCAGACCTAGCCTGAAACAAAGCATTACGATCCAAAGAAGAAACGGATTTATCGGTTTCACATGCAATCCCTTAGCTCGACTGCTTTGAGGATGCAACTTCTGCGGGCAGCAGTTTTTCCATTTTTAGCCGGAGTTAAGGGGCGAATCAATGTTGATAAAGAAGCCGATTTGGTGGATTCACAGGTAACAGCCAGTTGGCAACGTCAGTCATTTAAAACCTTAGTGCTAGTATTACATTAAGTTCGCCTAGTGAAATGCCTGCAACTCTTGTCCCACTCTTAACGTTCATTCCTGTGATTCTTCTGTTTTCTGGTGCGGCCTTTGACGCTAACATGCCTGCACGTCCTCGTCCACAGCCACTAAAGCTGTATCCCAAAAGCACCCGAAAAAATCCTAGATTGCTGTCACAAAGGATATTAAAATTCTTCTTCATCATCGAAAAATGACTGATTTGTAGACCCTCTGTCGTGGCTAAAGCATTAACTTCTCTTGACGTGCTTTCAGTAGTCAAACTTCACGAAATAAGCGGTGTGCCTAGATTTGTGACCGAAGAAATCCTACATATGGCCAGTGAGATTTTATCTGAGGGTCGACGAAACTTAGGAAGTCACTTATTGCCAGCTTCTGATCCAAATGCCTGATTGTTGGCAGGCATTGTTGTTGAAAGGGGAGCTGTTTTGTTGGAGGATTCACTTAAGATATAGTATTCCTAAGTAACAATGTCCTTTTTTCAATTTGGTGTCAAATTTTTGAACTTCTCATATCGTTAGTCCTGCTTTGGTTTGCCATCAAGCATACTGAATCATTGCATGAATTTTAAAATGTCTCCTCTTAATCTTTCCTTCTCCAAACTGAGATTATTCAGCCCAGATTTTGACGTCCACATTTGGACTTCACCAAATGTATTGTCTTGGTCCCAAGGTACGTTCTGTTTGTTTCGGAATGACCGAAGATTTGGTGTTAACTCGAATAAAGCCCTAGAGGTTGCTTCCGTGAATGAATCTTTATGTTCACCTGACGTTCGTCCTGTGCATTTTCATTGTTAAGTGAGAACGGGATGGAAGTGCCTAAAAAATGAAAGGTCAAGTTGTCCAGAGTTAATCACAGGGACGCCGCGAAATGCCAATCAAGTAGGCATGGTCTAGAATAGATGAAAAGCATAAAGGTGTTGTGCATGTTTACGAGAGTTCATATATAGAGTAGAAGATACTGATGCTTTTTCAGAACTATATCATTTATTGACTATAGACGGCAGGGGATCTGTGATTTGCAGGCAATTGGGTCGCGTGCGGTACGCGCTATGGGCGCGCTATGGACGCGCTATGGACGCCGTGAAATGCCAATCAAGTAGGAATGGTCTAGAATGGTTGAAGTGCATATAGGTATTGTGCATGTTTACGAGAGTTCATATATAGAGTAGAAGACACTGATGCTTTTTTCAGAACTATATCATTTATTGACTGTGATTTGCAGGCAACTGGGTCGCGTGCGGTACGCGCTATGGGCTGTTTAGCCCTGTCAACAGCTGCGCCCACACCACACGCAGGCCATTTTGACTTTGTCTTGACCTCAGAAAAAGGGTGGGTGAGGAAGGAGGTAGTGAGGCGGATGCTTCAAAAGTCTGCATCCCCATCAAACCACAGCTGCTGTACTCACACCAAGGCTCAGCGGGGGACATCATCGCTTGTGACAGACAAAGTGTTATTCCCCATCAGTTCGATCCCGTAGGTCGTTTCGTGTTTGCGATCCATGTCAGGTCCAGCGTATATCACGTTATACTGACGGTTTCAAAAATGTTAAGTGCATGGCCATATTAAACTTCTTACGTTCCTTCCATGATTTCTTTTGCATCTGGCTCTGCTGGCAAAAGATTTCAGGGTTACTGTCTCAACTTAGATCTCTACAGTCTATCTGATTTGTCTTCAGACTATTTTCAGTTGTCTTCAGGCCAACCAAGTCCAGCCTGTCAGCCTTTACTGGCTCACGATTTCTAGCGAACACCAGGGACATTCGCTGATTGGTTGATCAACAGGTCAAACGGAATTTACGCTTGGCTCACTCGGGAAACGAAATCTGACAGCTCTTGAAACTAGCGTATGCTACTTCCTGTCCCAATATAGGCATGCCTGGCATTGAGCATACGACCACAATTTGTGCTAGCTAGCTAGTTAGTGTCATTGATTCACCGGGTACTTCCGTTTTTTCTCATCAGGCTTTTTGTGGGTGAAATTGCGTTCATTTTTCCCGCCTTCACCACGGACAAACATTTTTAGAAAAGCGGCGCTCAGCTCGCCTCGGTTGGGCCTGTGTAAAAGAATCTTGATTAAAATGAGATCGACCTCCACATGGCTCCGTCTGTGAGACCTGCGTCTGTGTGTGGCATGTGATAGACAGTGACATCGCGTCACGCCATTCATTGCCCACAGTTTAATTTCTAGTCGGCTGAACTCGGAAAGGCAGTTGGTGCATAAGAGAAAGAAGGACAATTGACGTCAATCCATATCGGCCTCACTAATTTGCTCCTTACCATAAGCTACCCAATGCAGTCTGAATCACTCCAACTTGAGACTGTGAATCAGGACGTAATGGCCCCTTCTTAGAGAGCTTGCACTGTTAATGATACCAGGACTGCCTTGTTTAATTTCTGAGGAAATTAATGCGCGAACTTGGAATAGCTCCTTCGGAGCAAGCCTGTTTAGGCTCGCTCTCAAAGTTAATATGTAAAAGTTCGGAGATTATATCCAACAGTTACTGCAAAATAACCGCATAGTATTGAAAAATTGCCAAAAGGCAGTCAGTAGTATATATAATTAATTAATCATTTACAATACTAACAGCACAGATGCTAGCTAAAAGGCCAGAACGCGTGTTTCGTCAATCTTGCGCTGCTGGCTCATCAGTAGGTCACCCAGCGTTCCCGTGTGTTTTTGGGGTTTAGGAACTTCAGGCACATTCTAACACATTGAAGTTCCGAAGAAACTAATGTACGAACATGAAGTAAATCCTTTGGAACAAACCTCAGTTAGTAGCTGGCGGACATCAGCTTATGTATTCATATCAAATTTGGGAGAGAACCTGAAAAGGTCGGTTCCGAAGAACTTTTAGTTAGTACCTCTGCTGATGGCATGGTAAATAATTAGGTACTTAAGTACCAGGACTCCCGGAACTGTCTACTATAGCTCAGCGCAGCATTACTTCACTTGGGGAACCTCTTAGAGTTTCCCAGTTTTTTTGATTGTAAATGAAAAGGATTTTCACCGCGTCGAATAAACTAAATGAACTGGCCTAAATTATCGTTTGCTTTCCTGATCTGGACATTGCCAAAGAAAACATATTTTCAGAATTCTTGTCCAGGAAAGTACATTTGAAGTTTATATGTGACTTGTAAAACTGCCCTCTCTCGAATAAACTGCTTGCAGACTGTGATCAGGACAGTCGCAAGACCGACTTGTATCCTAGTTGACACGGTAGGGATAGGTCTTGGATGTTCAAAGACTCCTCCCCGCAAAGATCATACTTCTGCTTTCTAGCCTATTGTGTCCTCGTTATTCTGACATGTCTCACTTCCATCGGCGGTGTCCACGATGCCCAGCAGAAGGCTTGTGAAAAACAACCAAAACACCGAGATGCAGGCGTACGTGCTGTCAGTTGTACTCAGATACACATAACCATCTTTGGTCCTGTGTAGTGGCCCTTTTTCTAAGCTTTCGAAATAGAGCTTTCACATGAATATGCAGTGGTCCTACCTCGAGCGCCTGTTCCAACGCTGTGCCTCTAGCGCATACTTACACGCACATAGCCATGGCAGTCTAGTTTAGGGACCAATCACAGCCTTACAAACTCGACCAACCAACGTCAAGGCCGATTCAGACATGTCCTCGCTCAAGGCGCTGTGACAGATGCCCCGCCCTCACTTGGGACGTCACTCCATCGGTGGCGGACGTGTGCCCTCATCTGGCAGCCAAATCATTCCAACCTGTTCTCCGATTATTCTGTAAAAAATGCAATAATCTCTAAACTGGCCTGAAGGTCGAAGTGAATAGGGTCTCCCCATGACTTCAGCTGTCACGATAATTGTTCCAGAGAAGAGCATGCTGTGCGCACCTGCATGCGACACTTCTACCCACACCCGAAACGAGGTCACAGGGACGAATCTTTGGTAATAGAGGCAGTTTTTAGGGTGTGGATCGGAATAAGGAGAGATGCTTGAGGGTAGTAGTAGTAGTAGCAGTATTATTATTATTATTATTATTATTATTATTATTATTATTATTATTATTATTATTATTATTATTATTATTATTAGTAGTAGTAGTAGTAGTAGTAGTAGTAATAGCAGTATTATTATTATTATTATTATTATTATAAGTAGTAGTAGTATTAGTAGTAGAAGTATTAGTAGTAGTATAAGTAGTAGTAGTTACTTGTATGGGGTTTACTGTTGCACCAGGTACCTAGGATTGGGAATTTTCTCTTTTTAATCCAGTTTTTCCAGACGCCAGGATAATCTGTGACTCCAAGAGACTGTGCTAACCGCGGTGATTCTATTCTAGTGGTGGAACTGAAAATGAGTATTAAGTGTTTTCTTAACCAAATCGAAACACTCAATGTGCCAAGTCGGGTTCATTTAGGAGGGAGGAGGTCCAGCCGTTTCATGACGAGCATAACCACTGATGATTTGTGTGGCAAGTTGCTGCATTAGTGGGGTAACTCGGCCATCCTTCAGACTGAGGGGCAGTATGCAACGGTTCCCTCATTATATGCAACCATTTTCATGGGGAGATCAGTCCCTTCTAAAGTCTGATTCGTCTGTGTGGAAGAAGCAGCAGGTGTGTGGGGCACGTATATGGGGTTTTGCCACGGTAGCCACAGTGCCCACACATATATCCGTTCCCCACGACCTTGTTCTGCTCTCAGAACAGGACGTGAATTGGTAGAAAGAGAAGAGAAAGAAATAGAGAGAGAGAGAGAGAGAAACAGGCAGATAAGTAGACAGACAGAGACTGCGATAGATGCTGCACAGGGATCTCTTCACACGCAGGTGGTCCCTGTGTCCCTCCTCAAGCAGAGATAATCATCAGCGAGACAAACAAGCATGTGGAAATGTGAAGGTGATGCAGAGATTATATTTTTGAATCAATCTTCGATTCGATTGCATAAATGAATTTTGGAAAGGAGAATGCTCCCTGGTTGAAGTAGAGAAACTTGAATAGGTACACTTTTAGCAGTTGAGAGGCGGTTTTCGGATGGACAACAGCTAAGACAGTCCCACCGCATTTTCAATTTACTAAGGACCAGCGGCTGTCGCTCTCATTCGGAAAGTGAATGATCAGAAAGATATCAGTCGGGACACACCAATTAAATTAAGCTGAGGAGATACCTGTTGCTTCCAGTGCCATTACGCTAACTATTTATAAATATGGAAAAGAAGTTCCAACTGCAAAAATATAATGAAAATTGAAACTCGTTTTTGAGCTTCGACTTCTTTGCATTTATAATATATCATATTGAATACTTATTCATATTTATTTATATTCATATTTATTGTAAATATATTTATTTTTATTATAAAGTAACTTAATAGGATGTCACGTCAATGGCCACCACGGGATCAGTGTGTTTCGAAATCAGAAGTATTGCCTGACCACCTAACCAGTTGCTTGTAGCGGACGATAAAACACACACGCACACCCTTGGCTACCTCGACTGATTTCGTGCCTTTGCAAACGTGGCATGCCGTTTAGTCCTCCGCCGTGGAGTAAGATATTGCTGCAGTACTGTGGGTCAGATATCGAGTGCATTCTTAGCTTCACGCACTAAATCAGGACCTGCTGCATAACTATCCTCGCGCCATTTACCGTCCCTGCACCACCATACTGTGTAGCATACGCTGGACATCGTGGAAACCGAGGCACGAACTGTCATGTTGTGTACAGTGTGTGGCAGCTCCGACAGCGCCAGCTGCCTGTTCCCTCTCCCACCTCCGGTCTTCTTGTCTATGGAATAACACTGGGCACAGACGATTGAGGGAAGAGAGCGAAAGAGTGCGGTAGCTGCAGCGCAAGTAAACTATCACTTAAAACGAATTCACGCACATTTCACCGTCCCTGAACCACTGTTCTGTGTAGCACAGAGTGAAACTCGTCGGAATTGGCAGTTGAACTGTTGTATGGTGTGTCCAATACTGTATTAGAATTGATGGATTCCATACGTTGCAGTAGACTAGGCGGGTAACGTGACCCAAGTGCGATTAAACTCATGGCTCCCGGTGGGGCCTCCTAGCTCAGGTGACAAGTACGTTGGGTGTACTAAAGCTTTCCCTTTGCGGGCGGGGCTCTAATCTCACCGAGGTCACCAATTTTTCTCCTATTACTGTTTTATCTTCTTCGGAACTAATATTATTAGGTGCCTCCAGCGTATTTTTTTCTGAAAACTCGCCTTTTAATGTTTTCTCCTTTCTGACGGAGGGGGCTAGGTCAGACAAATAAATGGGGTGCAAGGGGGTAAAAAAGCCGTAGATTTTCGCCAAAACTGGTTGATTTTAAACGCTGTCCTGATGATGCAGCCTGTCTCCCCATCGCTACAAGTCGGGTCTTTTACACACTGCCTCACGCAATCACTTCAGCTACTCGCAGATAGTAATGATGATCCACTGTGGTGCCATGACGAACCGCAAGGATGCGTTCTTCCTTAAGGCTTTTCATCGCCGCGTTGGGGGAGTGGGTGGGGGGGAGAAATAAAACAGTAACCCTGTCCGCTGAGCTGGTTTCTCGTGAACGTTTCTTGGCCAACAAGGGCAGGAAGAGTCTAGTGAAATGGTCCAGCTGGAGAGTGCATGACTGCCAAACTACCGGTCTACAGAACAGAATACTCCTTTTTTGGCTATCCCCTCGTATTTACCAAGATCCGCGTTGATTGCTGGGCATCCTGTCTGATGGGAATGACTACTTATGAGTCCGCAACAGAATCTTCAATTGCAGTGGTTTTAGTCCTCTTGTGGACGCCCAAAATCAACCAGTGGTGAGAATTGCCCTGCAGTGTCAAAGTCAAGCTTTAGTGACAACAGAAAGCTCAGCGTAACGAAGTTATGAAAACTTTCACAAATTCCGCCAAGGGCGCGTTACATGAGCTCACCGCGCTCAACAACTCAACAACTCTTAACAACTTACGGTCAGCTGTTGGGACTTTTTTCAATTTTCAATTTTATTTTTTTTCAATTTATCGACCTCTTTTGGAATGCTCGCCGCAGTACCCGTAACGCCACGAAGCGCAGATTTTACTTAATAGCAAACGGCAGGCTCCGCTTCCTACGGTATTCGGGTATGGTCTGGCGAGTGTGGACGAATTGCAAATAACCGGAAGTTTTAAAGAAAACACGGAGCAGACAACGCGCTTTGTCTCCTCGAGACTGATTGCCTATAAAGATAAGTATGTCGGCTTTCAGTATGCAGTCTTGATATCAGCTCCTTTGATGTCTGCTCTAGGCAGTAAGTGGACCGCGGCTACGGATAGTTTATTTATGTTAGAAATCGTATTATAGCCTAGGGTTAATCGCTTATTGTTTTTTTACAGCCATGGCTTTCGAATACACACTACCTGGTTATTGGTAAAATATGCTCACAACTTAATTGGCGCTCCTCCCGCCTAAGATTATACCCTGATCATCAAGTCCTAAAGAATGCTTGGATTGTGAGCCAAAACGGTCACCGCATAAGTACGACTGTTAAATGATTGAAAAGTCAGTTCAGAATGCCATACTCACGAACTTTCATCATCTGGTGTAGTCTCTGGTGGTGAATTCGGGAGTGATTTTACTTCGTACTCCTGCGGTTAAGTCTTCTTCCCCTGAAGTCTCAAACTCCCCGATCTTGACGTGAAGGCAGATGAAATAGAGTTGGTATTTCTAGACAACTGAACCCAGCCATGTCGGGCAGTTGTGCTTGGATCGCGTTGTTGTTGCCAATCTGTCTACCATTGTGCCACAGGCTGATCACCCTGTCAGTTGCGATCGTACCCGTGCGCATGTTATATACAACCTATTACTTCAGCACAGCGATTGGCCGATTTTAGTGTTGGCCTGTGGCTGTCATCTTCCTATGACATCTTTGGACAAGTTGCTAGCCAATTGACGGACCCCTTCATGAGTAGTCGTAGCGGTGCCTACGAATGATCCGGTTGGCTTTCCCTCATTTATCTTTTCAAATTTAGACACACTCAATTTTTTCGTCTTATATCTTAGCAGCTTTATTACTTGCCTGAACTTTAAAATGTCATAATTCTTATCTGGTGGACTCTACAGTAGACGGGCGGTAGTGGTTTAGGGTCCAATCCGTAAGTGTGCTCAGAGCACTAAAATAATCAGGCCAAATCCCCGTTGTAAGTAAAAGGTAGAAGGCACCAGAATGAGGGATTTATTGTGCACAGAAATCCGAGTTTCTGTTTCAGGCAGTAGTGACCACTGGCGCTGCCAGAGCTAGTGTTGCCTGCGTCCAGCCATGCCTGAGAGAGCATGAGACAGTGTTGGCAACTGCTTAAGTAGGTCTGTGCAGCAAGTTGAGTGTTGTCCAATCGGGTTGTGCGCTGCATTACCTGAGTGGTGTCTTGTCTAGTGGCTCATGCTGCGTCGGCCGAGGGAAGACGCGTTCAAGTGGTGCTTGAGCAACCACGGGACGCACGGGTGTGTGCGAGTGAAAGTTGGTCAAGAGTCCGCTGGCGGCGAAGTTGCATGACCTTGAGGCAGTGAGCCTTGAACAAGGACACCGGACATGGATGGCATTGTTGGGAATCGGCTACAGTAGTAGTAGTAGTAGTAGTAGTAGTAGTAGTAGTAGTAGTAGTAGTAGCAGTAGCAGTAGTAGTAGTAGTAGTAGTAGTAGTAGTAGTAGTAGTAGTAGAAGAAGAAGAAGAAGAAGAAGCACATAACTGATAATCCACCAGAACGTCAATGTCGTTTAGCTCTCGGTGTCTGCACCCTTCCGCTTCTCGATGTGCCCACCAGTAAGTTCGGCAAATTATGGTTGGGCATAATTGCACAACCTGACCACTTTTAGCCGTTGCCTTTTGATCCACTTCATGATCTCTTGTGGGTTCTATGACGAAGCTACCTTCCTAACCACTTTTAAATGATATTTGGCTATCCTCTGAAATGTGAACTCATGCAATCACCGACCTTTTCCTACAAATCACTTCATTTTCCTCCTCGCATTCTTCTACCAACACTCAATTAACTAGGAAACCTCTACCTAAGCCACCGTGGCGTCCATCATTTAGTGTTGTCCCTGTCAGCCTGCTGATGAGGATGCCCGACGCAAAATCAAGTTGCCTACTCAAATGCATGTCTGACTCTAGTGTGCAAAGGCCTCGTAGTCAGCCAAGAAAAATTTGCGAACCTGGCGAAGTTTGAATGGGTGAACAACTCAGGGGTTCCAACATCGCAAGTCAGGAAAAACGGTTAGATGGCCAAGCAGGCAACTAAGCAAGTAAAGACAGCAAACCACCTTTTCAGACGAGTGACAGTGGTTGCATTTGTAGGGCTCCGGCGCGGAGTGTAACTATGCACCAAGGGTTTGTCCGCGTGCAGCCGGTCGGCGAAGGACAGCGCCCATTGGTCTATAGCTCTCGTTAAACTAAAGCAACATCTTACGCTGTTCCAGCAGCAAATTGACAGGGAAAGTGAGGCAGATGGCGAGCATGGACAACAGACTGCCATAGACCGTCAGTTCTACCGTCGTAGTCCGACGATGTCCACCGTATGCTCCACAAAAGTGTGGTGCAGGGACGGTGATTTGTGCGCATATTAGTTTTAAGGGATATATGAATTGTACTGAATCTATCGCACTCTCTGTTCCCTTACCCACCTGTGCCCGGTGTCAAGAAAACTGGAGGCGGGATCGAGCGCAGATCAAGCAGCTCCCACGGAGTGGGAGAGCGTGGTGTGGCATGAGCCCACACCTACGCATGCCCATGATGCGTACGCGCTGCCCCCATGTTCGGCATTTGTTATGGGACCAGTAGCAGAAGATAGTATTCAGAAAAATCAAAAACTCCGTTGTAAGCAAAGCTGGAAAAAAAAACAAGGGAGAACAATAAAGGATGAGGGGAAGAATGCATGCCTCTTTAAGTCGCCAGATAAGGGCCTGAGGTGTGTGAAAGGAACGTTACCGGCGGATATAATATAGAAGTTTACAAATTATTGTAAAAAGAGTATCAATCTGGTGGGAGAATGAAAGATGGGATGTCAGATTAACGCCAAGGTACCGAAAAGGGGATACCTCGTTGGGAAGGATGGCTGACTATTGAGAACTAGGGGATGGTCGCAGGGGAAAAACACATTGGACAGACTTCTCATTGTTGAGTTGAAGACCAATATCTGACGAACAGGCTGAAACATGGTCGAGGCCATCCTTCAGACACTAGAGATGTGTCTGATTTTAATGAGGATGACCAACAACCATGTTGTCGGCATATTTGATGTACAGACAGTCGTTTGATGATCTCAAATCATCAGTATGAGGGAAGAAGAGGTCCATCGACCGCTACTGCACGTTCATGTATCTAAGTGTATATAATCCCCGACATAGTAATGGAATTGATTGACATGACGCAGGATATGTACATTATCAAATCATAGTTAGTGCGGGAACTCGTGAGACACTGCGAATGACTGAAGTCAAATATTCCACTAGGATTACTTGTATAGCCGCCTACTCAGGACACGGTAAAAGAAAACGCCCGCAATACCTGTGCTTTTGCGTCCCTGTCGGAAGTTTATCGCAAGGGATTAGGAACAATGTCAGTGAGTGTTCCTTACGAATTGTTAAGCACAGGCGGGACTTCGAGAAGGAGGCACTGGCATGCTCTGGTAGTGTTCTGAGCGCCAGTTGCGATGGTGCCTCTCGGGGTATCTGCCCGTGGCAGTCTGGTTCTCGGCCATTCACGGCTGCCCGAACTGGCCAGGCTGCCGCCACCGGCGCTCTCACCAGACACACCTCATTAATGTGAACTCTCAGTTATGGTTTCTCGAAACCAAGCAGGAGCATTTCACCGGTTCATACTACGGTCAATCGTGTTATTTATGAGGGGAGCACATTGCTGACTCAGCTCAAGTACTCACTACATGCACTCGCCTGCGATCAACTAGCGCACTTAAACTTTATCCTTTAATTTCCAATGAAAATATTTCTCTGGACATTTATACTAGTCCCATCTACTGCCGCTAACCCATAAAGGCTACATTCGTAAACTGATCTGAGCATCACAAGTCAACATTAGCATTTGTCCGAGTCCCACGCTTGGAGCGCACACTCGTTTAGCACAACAAGTTTCAGCTGCAGATTTTACAGGGAAGTTTGCAGTCAGTAAATCCATGAGACAGATATTTATATAAGTGTCACATCCTCTAAAGTAACAGAACATGGAAGATGATGCTGAAAGACGACGCGAGGACGTCACAGACTCTGTGAGATGATGCTGCCTCTCGGTGGATCTTCATTCAATCCTACAGGGAGGCACTTCGACTCCATCGGATGGTTAGCAGAATTATTCCCAATTGTCTAAGTCACCGAGGGATTTTTCGCTCACCGCGTTGAGATCGGCAGCCAACTTGATCCTGTTGGGTACAAACAGCGCCATCAGTGTGAGCAGAAAACCTCTAAATGAACTTTACCCGGAACGCCTTGCAATCAATTTTTTAGATTATTTGTGGAGAGAGGAACCGTGCAGAGCTGTCAGCGTTTTTGCTCCTCATAAAATTCGTCGTGCTTTGTTTACGTCTGAAATGCTGTCCTCCAATACCCTATCCTGTCGAGGCGTCTAAACTGCATGCAAAACATTAATGTTTTACTAACAGGGCCGAATTTTGAAAGTTGGACAGTTCTTAAATGTCCGCCTTTGATAGGCAATTATTGAATTCAAACGGTGATGACGTCGGCATCATTTCGCCTCGACGCTTTTTTCGGCATATAGTATGTTGAGCTTCAAACAGACATCAATCTCCCCCATCGTTCTCCGCGGCACAAACACCGACCATCACCGCCTCAGAATTGCGAAGCTATCGGCTCTTTCGTTCCTTTAGTCTATTTCGGCAGAATTATAAGACACACAGAGAGGGTACGCTATAGTTTGAAAGTATCATTTCAACATTTTCAGGAAAAAGACCTTCAATCCCTGTGAACGAAAATGGGTACGCAACAGAAATGGCACCAGAAGACAAAAAATGATACCTGGTGACGGAAAGCTGCAAAAGTTGGCATCAAGATCGGTCGTGAGTGAATGAGTCGCAAACTTTTCGCCAGATCTTTTCCCTTCAAAACGGTGCTGGCGTGGTTTGTAAATGACCTGACTATTGTATTTAAAATAATCAAAAAGCGACCAGCCTATGTACATACTAGAAAATTAACATTCGATCGGGACAAAATATCTGTGTCCCTTATGAGACAAATATGGTTTACTTGAAGATAGAAGCCTGAAAATTCACGACGGGTTGAGTAGTATGAGTGTTCGTATCGCATGTCATTGAAAAGTTTTAGGTAATACATAACCGTTTTAAAAATATTTTACTAATACAGATTTTAACAAAAACCAATTTTTAAATTAAACGTAATATACAGTAGTTCGCTTTTTTACGTACTTAATCAGTTATATTAGACATTTTATAAAATACGCGATAGGGTGAAGCCGCCAATGTCGAAGCACGATATAGCGAGGGATCACTGTAATGCGAATCTGCCAAAACACTGATTCATGAGTTATACATAACTGGAGGGCATTGTCCTGCCTGCTGGATGTCGTTCACTTTCCTTTCATTCTCCCCCCGCCCACGAACGCGTCTGGAGATCTGAAAAGCCTACCGGTGCTGCCTAGTGTTGTGCATATCCAGGTTCCTCGGTGGAGACACTCCGAAAGCCTCATGCATGTTGGCAAATCTCTGTCTTTTCTCTGCGCACTGGAGGTGTGCGCGAAATGCCGCACTTGAGAGGGTGGGATTCTTAGATGTCTCAATGTAGTCTCAAAGCAGTCCATTTCACAAACATTTAGGCAATCGGTGCATTTTTAACTTTGGTATGCCGCTGAAAATATTAAGTAATCAGATAGCCACCCCGTTTGAAAGTCTGTTTTTTGCCCGCCCGACTAAGTTCATGTTCAGAATGCGGCCACCAGTGTTTACTTTCTATGTACGATAATATCAAGCTGTTGTAGATGGCCCTGCCCACCATCTGTCTTCTGCACACTTTCTTATCTTGATCGAAATCAGTAAAAACAAGAAATAACGTACTGCTAACTTCGAATATTTATTCCCTTTGACAGGGTAGGAGTTATCAGAATCTCAGTCTTCGTTCTCCACTCTAACAAACCTGCCCTCTCACAATTTTTCCTCTCGTAAGAACCCTCAGGCATAGTTCTCCGCCTGCCGCAGTCAGACAATCTCTTCTCTCTCCCTCTGCCTTCCCCCAGCTCCTCTCGCGTTTTCGCACTCGTTTCAAGCCTCCGCTTTTGGAAGACCTGGGTTAGTCGATCTAAACTTGCGCGCAACTCGTGGATGCTATGATTGCGAGTTCTCTCGCTCTCTCTCTCCAGCGCGCAAATCTCTTCATAAGGGTGGGAATAAAATACGGAATTTAGAGTTCTTTTGGTGATGCGTTGACCTTACATCGAAGATCAATTATGGATGAAATACCAGTTATTGTTATTTGAGATAGGTTGTGGTGGCTGGATGGTGGACCAGAAATTTGAAAGAACACCGAAATCGCTAATCCAGCCAAAGTGGCACGCGCCGATCTAGACTGATTTGAGGATAAAAAGTTGTCCGTCTTATTTAATTGCTTAGAAAATTAATTTGCGAACTTGGTGTAAACCCTTCCGAAAAATTCTTTTCAGGCTTGGTCTGAAAGTTTATGCGAATATTTGTGTTGCAATCTATCATCTACTGCGGAATAACTGCGTTATACTGACAAACTGCCAAGAGTCAGTCAGTAGTATAAAACTGCGTACTTATTTACCATACTGACAGCACAGGTACTAGCTAAAAGCCCGAGCACACGTGTATTTTGCGGCTCTTGTACCGTTGGATGACGCAGCTGCGAGGGGTTCATCTCATCAGTGGGACCCCCAGCGTTCTCCGTGGGCATTTGTGTTATAGGAACTCCCATTTCTATTCGGCCCTCTTTAATTTCCGATGGAACTAATGCACGTGCCTTGAGTAAATCCTTTGAAACAAACTGTTTCGGGCATGGCCCACTGTGGAATACCCGCAGCGGTTGTACTCAGGTCCTGGTCTTGCCGTTGTGGTCATGAGTTTTTCATAATTTGGCCAAATGAATTATTGAAATGAATCCAAAGAACTTTTCATCTTCTTAGCTATTTCGGCAATTAATCCCTAGATGCTCTCCATTATTCAAAGTCATATCAAGGTGAACTTGGAAAAACTTAACCTATTGACGCATTTCCTCGTCTGATATTGGCAATTTTTCCACTGCAAAACACAAACATATAGTTTCCTTTTTATTAAAACCACTTTGGACATATTTTCCTACTTCTGAGACCCAGTCTACAGTTGAACGGTGACTGTTCCATTTCTTAATTCAGTATTAGTCAAGGCAAGGTCACATCAACTTACCAAATGTTAAAATAACAATTTAATCCTTACTTATTGACTATTTTCGTGCCTGGAAATTACCGGTTCGTTATGATAAATGAGAGTATGTACGCAGTTCGCAGGTTTTAAGACGGAAAACTTAGCAGATTTGCAAGTCTGAATTGTTTAAGAAGCGAACACTTCTGTTTATCTGCAGACGACATGCTTCTTAAAATTTTGCCTCATCTGATTTTGTGGACTGATAAATCAGTTTCCAAGATTGCAACGGTTTTTTTGATAATGTCTCTCGTGTTTATTAAAACCCTCCATTATAAAAAAACCATGGACTCATTCGCTGATATATTCTAGGGTTTTTGAAATTGAGCTGCCATCTTTTCTGCTCTCCATTCGCATGTGAATCCTGTTATATTTTATTCGGACAACAAAAATGAGGCATCAGCGCACGACGCTGGCACCGTTTTGAAGGAAGGTAAATTTGATCGATATTTTGAGGCGCATTCACGGACGATTCTTCATGATGTCAGTATGCGTTTGTGATCTTCCGGTGTTATGTAGTTTTTTGTCTCAACCTTATCCGCGGTGAATGGAGGACATTTTTTGCTGAACGTTTTGGAATATTACTTTCAAAATAAAGCATAACTCTCTCTCTCTCTCTTACAACCAGCTGTGAAGGCTCAAGGCAAAACTGATGTACTCATCTCCGTGCTGCAGTCAGAATAGATGAGCACAGGTGACATAAATGTGCACTCAGAAGAAACAAACAAGACTATAACCCGGTTAGCAACTGCCTAGAGTGAAAACCCATCCATGCAGTCCGGGTAGGCTGTGTTTGGGTATCACTACCTGATCGTCAGAAATTAACATCCCAATGTCTTTTTTACCTTTTTCAATTAATTATTTGGGTAACTTCTGCGTTTGGATGGTGCCTTCTTGGCACACCCCCTGATCACTCCAACTAAAGTTTTCATAGCACAGCACCTTAAGTTTGTGCATTCTTCCGTCAGGGTCACCGCAAAAGGGCTACGGTTCCGTCCTAGATGTCTTAAAAAGCACTTTCTATTTCACCTTGTATTTTAAGTCTTATCTTTTCCTTACACGGCAAAGTGGAAAGTCCATAGTGTCAAAGTCAAAAGTCGCAAAACGAGGGCCTTCCATCTGTCGGCGTGAGAGGCATTGTTCCGCTCAAGTGCGTAGTTGCATTTGTGAGCCAGTGAAGTTACCTCTGCCAAGGTCTTTGTGGTCCTGAGTTTCACAAAGATGTGAGCGCGATTCGTAACCAATACTCACTGCATCTTTGGCGGACTAGTGGTTACCGGATACCACTAAACCCTACCAAGACTTTCTACTCCATCCCCAATTCGTTCATTGTTTTTACGCGGTATTCGGGTAAATCGGTAACATCGGATATTGCGTGATGGTACTAAGACCGAGACTGCTTCTTCGTGCTTTCATTGCAACGAAAGTTCCAAGGTGTCGGCCGGCTGGGAGAGTTTCAGAAATATTGCACTCTGCACATGTTTGTCTTCCATGCCTGATCATGTTCTACACCCAGAGATCGAGTTTCTTTCACAGCCAATTACCAGTCAGTCCTCGTCAAAGTAGATCGGATAATTATTCAGAATTGGAGTGGTGCACACTGCTGTAATTTACATCACAGAACACCTGAATTCCGCCCTCAGGTGGGGCAGGTCCCTGCCTGCTTCAGACTGTTTTATTAGACGGAGCGGAACACCCTGAACCACTGTAACTTTAAAATGTGTTGCCGTAATCACAGACAAAAAATAAATCTCTGGTCTACATCCATAAGCTAAAATATGCCCACCGGCAAGTGGTCGTTCCAAACTGGTATTGCACGCCAGTTCGATAGTTGTTTTATGAGGCTTTTTACGGTGTGCGTTGCAAAATGGTGGGCGAAGGGATGGTGAAATTTGCGTGAATTAGTTTATAATCACAGTAGACTTGCGCCGCCTCTAACTCACTTTACTCCTTCACATTTAAACCCCCGGCGTAATGAGAGCATAAGAAGACCGGAGGCAAGATCGGGCACAGGCACGACGTCAGGCCGCACCTAGGCGCTCCACCACATTCCCGGGTCCACGCAGCACGAACCAGGAATTCACACAAGAGGAAGGAGGGCGGCCCGGCTTCCACGAAGTGAGGCTGCCACATTAAGTAGGAGCCACTACAGCCTCACTCTCCTTCCAACAGTCGGCAACTCCATATTGTGAGGTCCGAGATTTCCTCTTCAGTTGAAAGCCGTTCAGGCCACGTTTTAGCTTGCTTATAGCCATGCATATGTGCTGAGTGCTGTCGACATCTCTCTGTCTCTCAATATCTCTCTCTCTCTCTCTCTCTCTCTCTCTCTCTCACTCACTCACTCACTCATCTCCTACTCTCAGACACCAGTCAACTGTCGAAGTTTGTCACTTTTTTTGATGCGTAGATTATTCTCAGAGGCTGACAGGATGGGGAACAGGTCTGCGCGTGCCAAATGCAGGAAGTGGTCCCCATTTTCAAAACACTAAGGGAATGGATGGCTCGGATATTACGTGTGAGAGTACCATAGAGATCACATAAGGGCAGAGTCATTACAGTCATACTGCCAGTCCACCAGTCGGTCACTCCACACAAATACATTCCGGCAAACAAAAACACATTCGGATGATTGTGAGGTTCGAGTTATCTCGTCAGATGACAGTCTTCCAAGCCACGACTGCTGACCCAAAATGATAGTCTAAGGTGACTCAGGTTGTTTATAGTGAGGCAAATGCGCAGAGAGCCGACCTCACTGTTTCTTCTCTTTCCCATGCACCAATCGCTTGTCCGAGTCGCTGAGATAACTAATGGTGAGATTTGACCAGCTGACAGAGTTAAAGCTACCCTATGCACGCGTACAACCCACACGACCTGGCTCTCCACATGCAACACACCAAGGTTTCACAAAGAGCCGTGGACAGGTCAGCTATCCCATGTGCGTGAGTGTTATAGACGCCTTGAGAGGTGTCTAATTCGTGCCCGCAGTGTGTGATTTTGACGTGTTCATGTGTGTTACATGCTTTGAAGGGAAATGTGTCCGTGTGTTAATGTGGCTTAGAATGCGATGGCGTACCCCAGGTTTTCATGGAGGTTCATGTGACCGCCTAGGCCCATGCGGTGGCTGAATGTGTGAGGGTCCCGCGGTCTCGTGACTAGGGGTGCGTGTTCCCACTCCGTGGGATCCGAGCCAGGTGTGGTGGTACGCCCAGGGGCGGCTCCGGCTACGCCAGACACCTGCGCCCTCTCCCATCTCCCGACTTCTAGACGCAGTTCTGACACCCGGCTCAGGTGAAGGGAGGAGGAG
>WEDG01010804.1:0-23021 GCA_017591395.1 Schistocephalus solidus | reverse complement strand
TAGTGTGTTGCTTAACGATCTGCTTTAGGTACCTGCAAGTTTGGTTGTGTACTCAAGCATAGCGACATGTAGCATATGTTTATAAAAAGGTACGGCTTTTAAGCCAGAAATGACCATTTTGGTTTCCTTTGTCTTTTTTAATTCTCATTTATATATATACTATATATATATATATATATATATATATATATATATATATATATATATATGGTCAGTAGGTGCTTACTGATTGGTTACAGGACTCAATCGTCCCACTGTGCCTTGGGGCTTACTCTCGATTCCCGTCAGCAGCCGCAAGGCAGCTAAGGATAAAGGTAGAATTAATTGACCAACAAATACATGGGAAACTGGAATGGCCAATTCTGGCTTTTTATCCGTCATCATGGAGCCAAACCCATCCGCATGCATTGGTTATCACATGATTACAAAGCGATTTGTAGGCATTGACTTGAATAAAAAGCGTTCCATACAAATATCATCCGTGACATTGTCGCATGAACAAGTGAATATTCATGTGGGTCACAGCATAATTAGGTATCTATCAAGGTGCCGTTGGGGAAGGCAACCGTCGTTGTGTTGAACTTCCAATTTAACGGAGAAGGCCAAACGGACTGATTTGATAGAGACAGTCATCTAAGGCCACATTGGAATGTGTTTTGGACCCGTCCTTTTTCTAGATTGGATCGCCTTCAAGAAATATGTTTGCGTTATTCAGAACTTGCGAATATATCTTAAAATAACCCGGAGTTCCGATATTTACAAGTATTGCTATTAATGTCAAACGTACTTTTTGACAGGGTAAATGTTTTATGAAGTTTAGTACCATGCATTTAATAAAGAAAGATTCAATTACATCAAGCATTGGAACAGTTTCCTGCAATTATGATCCTGAATGTTTGCGAAAGCATGGTTATCCATTTCTAGTCACCAAATACCCTGTATGTTATTAAACCACGCTCACACCCGACAGTATAATCTTATGCACCTTCAATGGTTAACGCAACATTTTCTGGGATAATTGACAATGTGTCTGGATTTTTAATTTCAGACAAAATTAATTGACCCAAATCTTAGTTGACTTTGTGTTAGTAGTCTTACCATTTTTCTGGAAACCAAATCTTTTTCTGCCTCGGATCATTATAACATTAGCTTTCATTGCATGTAGTCCGTTTTCTCTTTTCATCATCCAAATGATACTAAAAGACCGAGATTAACAAACATTGATAGTAAACATTCGCCAACTCGCGATGCTAGAGAAATCTTTCAATGCTTCCAAACAAATTGAAGAACGCACCAAGTGGGGCCCACAACTCCAGGTACCTTCGAAGCGTCATTCATCCGACAGGAAGAACAGCAAGGTTTGATTATCCTACCGTACCGAAGGGTATGTAAGTATTAATCGAATTTGTCCCTATATGAGTTAATAATCTTCTTAAACTGTAAAGTGATGGAAGCCTATATAATCCCTGCTTTGTTAATAATGTGCGCTTTAACATCTTTTGCGTAAACAGATAATACAAGACATGCGTTTCTGTGGGAAATTTCTGTGAGACATTTTAGTTTAAAAAAGCAGGGTCATACCTTTGTTTTTTCTAGCGTAAATCCATTTTGAATTTCTATAAATAATGTGTTTATTCTATTAAGCCTACTCTTCTGATCATGCTCGACATGAGCTAGTCCAACGAACGTCCACAGTTAGGACACACTATGACGGAGAACATGGCGAGCGTCAGCGTCTTTAAAGGAACACGTCTGGCCTTCTGGAATAGTTCCTTATGAAATAGAACCACAATTGTTTCGTAAGTGCTATCAGAACGTTAAGTTAATTGTATAGCAATAAAAAGTTGACGTATCAAAATAAGACATATTTACATTTGCAGACTACGGCTTATCCAATTCACATTAATGTTTTAGTGCTTATCGAAAAGCACTAAGCGTCAGCTTGGAATTTTAAATCTTCAGATCTTTTAATACTTATCGGTTAGTAATAAATAAAATAGTTTATCTTGCTGGCTAGTTGTTAGCCAAGCCTTGTATGGCCATTCCACAGGTCAGGGGAAAAGCAGCCTTACAAAATAAATAAGAATTTGATCTAAAGTTCAAAGATAATTTGCTAATAATAATAATAATAATACACATTCACATAAATACATAAAACATTTTGGTGTATGGCATTGTATGGGTTTTCAGGTGACTGTGATGTGGGAGTATTTTACTTATTTTCACTTTATCGGATATCTAGTTGCATGAAAGCGTACTTTCGTTTGGTCCGCTAGAGTAAAAAGACACCTTAATGCGTGTTCATGCATGTATAGGAATGCCAGATTATTATTTATCTGAGCTAATCTATGTACCCAAGGGAGATTCCTGAGGCATTAGTCAGCAAGTATGCGCATTTAAGCGGAGGTAGCCGTATATTGTATGTCAAAATGAGCAATTTCACTGTAAGTAAGATCTTTTCAAATGATGAATGTCAAATTGGCTAAGTGGGGATATGAGGCGATGGAAACATTTATAATTCCTGCTATGTATAAATAGCGCACTTCATCATCTTTTGCGTTAACAAAAAAATCTAAGACAGAGGTTTCTGTGGGAAATTTCTGTGAGACTTTCAGTTTCCGAAAAGCAGCTTTATCATTTAAAATACAGGTTTTTCTGGCATACCATTGTTTCTTCCCACATGCATAGTTTTTGTATTTCTTCATATAATGTTTATATTCTCTTTTTCCTTCTCTGCTGATTATGTTCGACATGAGCTTGTCCAATGAACTTCCACAGTAGGGACACACGAAGACGGAGTACATGGCAAGCGGTAAAGGCTTTAAAGGAACACTTCTGGTTTTCTGGAATAGTTCCTTATGAAATAGAATAACTTAACCTTCGTGAGTGCTATCAGCATTTGAACTAAATTGTACAGCAATAAAAAGTTAAGGTATTAAAATAAGACATTTAAATTTGCAGCCTACGTCTTATCCAATATAAATTGTTGTTTTGTAAGCATGCAAACTCTTCTTTAGCAACAATATTAACGTTTTACTGAGTGCTGATTTACCAAAAAAAGTAAAGCTGACGTAACCATTCCAATAATAAATTTCCTAGTCTTATGGCTTATTTTCTTAACACGCTATGTTGAGCTGTTTTAAAACAACGATAAAAATGTTAGAAATAAGCAAGCGACCATGGATGTGCCATGAGAGGCCTGATACTCAAAATCAGTGTAGAGAATCGGTATGGTAAATAAAGAGTACAGTTTTCAGCGGACGATATGGCAGGCCATTTGATAGAAAGAAACATGAGCAAAATTGTTAGAATTCAATGCATTTATGCTTCTTAGCGTACGAAGGAAAAACAAATCTGAAAAAGCACATAAAGCGACGTATATGATGTATGCAACGCTTCATAAGCGCCAAAATCTGAAACGATTGTGTGAAATGTCCTTGCGTCATATCTTGAGGTTATTTAAAACTTCAAATTAAGTACTTCAAGAAATGCATTGTAACTTAACTTACTACTTACGTACTTGGCCGTTTTCCGTGTTTCATAATGTACACTTGGTGACTCTGTAGGTCTTTAATGAAAGTCCTCTGCCTGATCTTCGGATAAGTACAACTCAAATAATCACAGAAATGTTACTCTTTATCAATAGTCCATGGTTATTTCTCTCATTATCACATCGAACTCTAAAAATTCCAAATTACTCTATAAGAAATGTTGCCGGGTGAAACAATTGAGATTTGAAATATTATTTTTCAGTGGGGAAGATGCCAGTGCAGTTGGAGGTGAAGTTGTTGTGTTACGATAAGGGATATAGTTTACTTGCAATGTTAGTGTAAGGGTTTGCGTTAAAACATGGGTATATTCACACTTCCTGAAATGTAACATACGGGCAACTTTTTTCCGCGGCTTAGGTGGATTTTCTACAGTGCGCTGTTTGGCGGTCCTAAAGGTGATCTTAACCAACAAGGCAACTTAAACGGAGGGTTTTCCAACCACCATCTCTGACTATTTAACGTTACTTCGAAAGCACGTTTTTCCTTAATACTCCATCCCTTCGAAAATCGCACAGAAATTCATCGTTACCATAAAGGTTTCTGTAGTGGATTTTGAGGTATCGTGCAGTATACAATGAGTACACTCCCGCTTAGATATGGGCTTATACGAAATTGTCATGTATTCGCGCAGAGAATACTATACATTACTGTGCTATAATAAGATATTACTGTGAAACCCTTGTTAATACTTTATACTTAATATAATTTCAATTTGTTAAAATTTGACTAAGCATCCTCCAGGGCGATGTTTTTGAGTGAAATGCAAACATGGAAAGTCTCAAATGCCTTACGTTTGTCAGGCGGCTTCCTCACTATCAGTCTTAAATTACATTCACAATAATGAGTTGGGGTAAGTGCTTCATAAATTACATGTTAACTGAGCTGGTGAAATGACAGTAGCTAAATACCTTAAGGGAACATTCATCTGCTTAACAAACAGCGTCTTTGTTTTGAAAAGGCATGCACGTGTAATGAATCCTTGGTAGAGAAGTTTTTCAATTTAGAAGACGTCCGCAGAGGGCTTAAATGGCAACTCATAATTTAGTTATAATCTGCTTGCAGTTCCGTTTGAGACAACCCATTACAAATATATGAATTAGCCTTGTGAAAATATCTTTCGAAAGGTTGCATCCTGAATGCGTGCATTTTCTGGAATTAAATGAGATTCCCAAAATTGAGCCATTTATTTAAAAAATAAAACGTTAATCATAAGAATCTACATGAAATAGCCTATTAGTGACATCTTATTTAAATGTTTAGGATGTGTTTGGTCATATTTTTGACTCCCCAAAGATTGCTGGTTCATGTTTTCCATTCAGATCAATAAGAGCTTCAGGTGCCATCTAAAGCGTTAAAAGTCATTTGAAATAATAAAACAAAAGTAAGGTTCTCATAATTTAAGTATACCCTAACAAACTTACCAATAAGATATTAAAAATGCACATTAAAGACATTTAAATATTATAGCAGTTTATTTGGATGCAACTGAAGTTGCTTCTGCTTTGGAAAATATGTGGGGAAGTAGAAGAAGCTCTATTGGAATTATAAATCTTACATGGGATAAAAGCCTGGATTTTTTCTGTGAGGCTCTACAATACCTCATGGCCATAGTTGGAATCGTTGATTTAAATTATGGTATGCCAATCTAAACTGCTTACGAAATTAGTTATTTAGTCATGGTTTGTGTTTGAAAAGTCGAGGTGATTGCATTTAAACTCAGGCTTTGTAAGAAGTGAAACTTAAAATAAACAGTAAATTGGTGATTGATTACGTGTAAATAAATCACGATGGAAAATCATAAAGAGACGGTGGACATCATTTGTAAAATTAAAATCCAACATTTTGTCATGTCTAGTCACTGAACTAACCACTTGGTTTAAGAGCGTCAATCTGCATTAGTATGATAAAGAATTTTGACCATTCATTACTTTTATTTCCCTCCTTTGAACCCTTTACAGCATTTTGTACTCTTTTTCAAACCACGGTCGCCGCGCCTGAACTCCATATTCCAGGTGTGAACGACTAAACGTTCTACGTATTTTTTTCCAACTATTTCCTTATTTTTTTATCTACGAAAGTTTTTTTAATGGCGAACAGGACATTGGATGCCTGTTTGGCCTCCCCCGAAACTTTGAGCGCAGGACTATAAGGGAAGACCAAATGGGGATTATAGCTCTGTTTGTTCGAACACATTTTACAGGCCATTCTGCCAAGGAAGTATTGATGAGAGTTGCCCATCGCGATTGCCTTCTTCGTTTTGAGTCGCAGTGCGACACATACCTCAAAGTTGCACCTCATCTGCCATTTATCGAACCATTCAGATAGGTGGTTTTGTCTTTCGTTTAAAATCTGTTAATCAGTACTGCAACGGATTGGTTGCCATATCTTGATTTCCTCTGCAAACATGACGCCCGTGCTATCCAATCCTGTAATGCAATCACTGACATAGATTTAAGAAAGGCAATGGCCCACGAATGGAGCCCAAATGTACACCACTCACAACCAGCAGGGAAATTGATTTCGCATTGCCAATGCACAGGTTCTTTGATCGGCCTATCAAGAAGTTGTCTATCTTAATGAGTAAATCCCCCCTTATTGTGGATTCCGGAACAAGTATAGTAACCTGTGGTGGGTAATACTGTCAAAGATTGTTAACGTAGATGTTGATGACATCAACGCTGGTGTCCTCCTTTAATGACCTTAACAACTGTTCCATTGATTGGAGTGTATTGGTCAAACAGGAGTGGGTTCGTCTAAATCCCTGTTGGGGACTGTCGTGGAAATGGTTTTTTCAAGAATTTTTATGCTGGCCTTTTTTATATCCTGTCCGTCTGCACAATAACCCTTGATAAAACAAATTGTGCTGCAAGACATGACTATTATTAAGCATTTATCATCTCAGTGTGTTTTTTTATCTAGGTATTTGTCAATGACCCGACTGACTGAAGACGAACAAACAGTTCTTTTACTAAACATTCTTTCTTTTTCAATCTATAAATTCAAATGCATACTTACTTTCCTTCAAGGTGCCTGTATGGTCGAGCTGTACAGCACACTACTAAAAGTCGATTGGTTCTGCGATGCCGACAAATCTGGACATTTGCCGGTGTCTGCAGAGATAATTAAACCATGCTATCAGAAGAGATCGTCAGACACCAAAATACTAAAGACATTTAGTACGGACTTACTGCCAAACCACATTTTCACCACATTATGTTCCGCCTGATATATTTCGAAGACCAATGTAGACGTTAATTTCAATAAAAAGGTCAGTTGCTTAACTCCTTAATTATTCCTCTATTAAATTTCCCTCGCGCGTTGCCAGTCTACAGGTACTGTGAATTTCGCTAATGGTAGTTAGCAATCTGCGCAGCTAGTTGCCAGTTACTTCACTTAAAATAAAAGTAAGTTTCTTTCTGTAAGCATTCAGTGGTACACTAATGCGCTTTCTTCTTCTATAACAACGTGTCCAGCAGAACCAATAAATCAAAATGCTTCACACGCCTTCATATTCATACATGCATTTCCGTCTCAACAGAAAAATCGGGGAATATAACAAGGACTTTAAAAAACTCTCTTTCCGTAAGAGATATCAATAAAGTAGTAGGAAACAAAGTTCCCTGGATTTTATCCTGACCATATTTAAGGGCATTTACATGGTGGCGTTACTTCAGGGCCTCATATATCGGCCTAAAACGTATATGCTATTCATTTGGACAATAATGTCCCTACGCAAGTCCCATATAGAATTGCTAGAAGTTGGTTAGTTTTTGGAGGCAAATTTTCTCTGAGGGAAAAAATAAATTAAAATTTTAATTGCAAGGTTGGCTCAATTTGATGAAAATGAATTTTATTTTAAATTTACGCATAATTTGGAATACTGTCCCTGTTTTTTAAAAAAGATACGTGACATTTATCGGCTTCGCATGGAATTTCCCGTTGTATACACCACAACCTCACTAATTAAATTGACATTTCACGACTTTAACTACCTCATAGTTCAATATTTTATTTACACCAAAGGATGGAGATTTCTCATTAATACATTCGAGGAAACGGTTTTTGATGCTAAGTGTTCCCCGGAAAAAGGATTGCCAGTTCATTCTACGAAAGCATTCTAAGGTAAAGCTAACATCAAATAGAAATAAGGAATACTTAATCAAACACTATTGGTTATTTTTCCGTTAACCGACAAACTCTCTTCTAAATGCTTATATCCTGAAAAGTCTAACTTTTTGGGGATAATCATCACGATAACTTATACTAAACACCCACCTTAGTGAATTTCGGTTAGTATTTCATGTGATTAACCATTAACTGTGGAATTATGGATGCATAAACATAGTAACTTAATCACGCTCACTATATCCCAAACCATTGGAGGAAATTGAGGATACGCATTTTGGACAAGAGTTCAACTTCCTAATTTTTATTCGCCTATTCCTCCTGCGTTGTTTGCAAATCAGAACTAAATATCTTAATCCATTAGGTCTTGCCAAAAGCAACATTGGTATACTCTATGGTAGATCGTCGGAACGATGACATTTTTCTTCATGTTTTACATAAATTGTTTTGTGGCTTAACATTTTTATTCGGTAAAATATGTGACGTGGATGAAGAATTCGGTTGGCATTGGATTAAGGAAAAAATTTGTCGAATTAAAGCAGAACGCCAAAAAGGCTACTAACGCGAGAGAGGCTCAGCACCAATTCACTCCAAGTAAGATGCCAGAGGGGTAGTTTAGGGACCCTAGCGTATAATTTCCACTTCTGTTACCCTGGCGCATGTCTGAGGCACTTCCATGTTGGTGACGCGAACGTCGAAGAAATTATTCTTCCAGAAATCATTCGAGACAGGATCTGGTCCCCATTAACGTGTTTTAAAAAGTACGTCAGTACTGTTTGCATCCTTGGATCTCAGAATCTCACCGAACTGAGCAAACCTCGTAATTAAGTTTCCAAAAATTTATATAAGGACTAATTTTCCAGAAAGTTATGACTATCTTGATTATGCAATTGCCAATCGAATCTTTTAAGGTACAGACTCTGGTTTTCAATACTCTGTATTCGCTCATCTCCTCTCCTCATCTTACCACATAGAAACGGTATAATAATCAGCTCAATGTGTTTCACTTGAATGAGATATTTATATAATGAAGCACATACAAACATTTTACAGAGGAAATATTGTATGGCCTGTTCCTCAATTTGTTTGTTTCCACGGATGTTTCGCAACGAATGCATCTTCATTTCAATCGATTAACTGCTAATATTGACATCTACTGCTAATATCTACATATCGCTTATCAAATATCTACATTAATATCTGCATAAGCACGATCTTAAAGAGACTGAGTGTGCATTAAACCTAGAATCTTTCAGTCAGTTTCAGATTTTCTGCCGTTACAGTTCACAAATCAAAATATTTTTAAATTATTTTCAGCCCTTACTGGTTATCCTTAGTGCGTAGTTCTTTGTTTAAACTTAGAGATGTCAGCAATCTACTCGTTTACACAGTCGCCAGCTCGAAACTAAATACTCCTTTTGTTTACCAGTTGAAGCCTTAATTGGACAGTTCGACCGTCGTGGTCTGACGAGGTCCACCGCATGCTCCGCGGAAGGGTGACGCAGGGACGGTGACTTGCGCGTGATTATGGTTTAAACTGATAGTTGACTTTCACAGCATCTACTGCACGTTCTCCTTCTCCCCCCATCTAAGCCGGGTGTCATGACAGAGTCAAGAAGATCGGATATGGGAGAGGGCGCAAGTGGCTGGCGTGGACAGAGACGCATTTGGGCATACCACCACACCTGGCTCGTATCCCACGGAGTGGGAATTCCATAAAGGCCGCAAAAAGAAGGAGCCATTGCAGCCTGACTCCCAGTCCGCCCGTCAGCCACACCACACAAAACGCACATTTGGCTGACCATGTGGTGCGAGTTATCCCGTCAGTTGGCAACCTTCCAAGCCATGGCTTTTAGCACATTGTGACAGTTTTAAGCGCGTCAGATTGTTTGAAGTGAGGAAATGCTCAGAGCCGTCGACCTCATTCTCTCCCCCTCACCCACAATCTAAACACTGTCCTAGTTGGTCAGTTGTCTGATGCGGAAGTAGGCGCGGCAGCTGGTGACCTCGTCTGCGTGTCCTTCGTACATGACCTGTCCCCCAAACACGATGGCCAGAATTTTACACAACAGAGGTGTAAACGGCTTTCATCTCACATGCGTGATATAGCCAAAGGTCAACTTAAGAAGGAGCCATCGCAGCCTGCGAGTTGTGGTATCAAAAAAATAGTATCGCGATATGTTGGCGAGGCCAACATAGTGGAACACAGTTGCAAAAGAGCAGACAGTGAAACAAACTCCTGGTGATTTTGAGGAGAAGAAAAGGATTTTGCCCTTGGGAGGGTCCAACGGGGGAGGTCACATGAATCAGCCAGATGCTCCTTTGCTGATTGCAATGTCCGTTGAGGGATTTCAAAGGAGGAAATATATGCCCAGATCATCCTCGGTCCATTGCTTTTATAACCAAGGGAGAACGTTCATACACCACATGGACGACGGCCGCCAGGTCCAGCTGATGCGAACATTCATGGTGTCACCAATATGTGCAAATAATTAAGCAGCGAAGACCACGAGGACCCCAGCATGGGAATTATTGGAGAGTGCAACACCTCAAACGAAAATAACAAACAAATAAATGTTACTCAAATATAGCTAGTAGTTTCATAAATACCTTATTTTATGACGTCGCTCTTGCAGAGTTCAGTTAGTGTTTTAGCTCGCACTCTTATGTCGATCTTACTGTCGATTATACACCTCCAAGGAGTCCAAAAGAACAACATCCAGAGGAAGACTATTCCGAGCTTTAATTACGTTTTGTAGAAGAAGTACTTCCGAGTGTCTAGCCTACCTCCAGTCACACCTAATTTGAGAGGATGACCTCTCAAGTTCGTTGTTGTTGCTCACTCGGAAAAATCAGCTGCGACGAGAAAACAGTCGTGGACACGTAGTATGCGGAATTTTCACTATCAGGTCACCGAATATATGTCAAGAGTGCAAGCGAAAGAGTTTTAGATTCGACAGCCGAGTTTATTAAGCCTGTGAGCCATGTCCAAGGACAAGTTTGTTTGCTCGTCTCTGGACCGTTTTGACGATGTTGATGTCCTTTGCCATCCAGAGTCTCCAAGCTTGGATAGCGGACTTTGGTAAAGCAGTTTGGTATTGAAGGCTGCAAAACGCTTGTTTGACGAGGTAAAGCATCGTCATCGCTGACTTCGCTACAATTGCACAATGTTGGGAGGGGATAAACGAGCGCGTGATCCAGACTCCCAGGTCCTTTTGGGCATCCACTGCTTTCAATGGAATGCCATTCAGTATGTTAACCATACGGTTTTGAAGGATTGCTTTTCCTGACTCGTATGTTGTTGCAGTTGCACTCATTAAATGGCGAGAGCCAGTCATTTGACCATTTCTGGGGTGGATTTAAGTTTGCCTGCAAGTTCTCTTCGTCAGCCGCAGATTGAATGACGAGCCAAAGTTTTAGATCATCGGCAAACATAGCAATATGGGAGTCCAGTTCGTTTGCAAAATCGTTGATGTAGATAAATGAACAAAATAGGGCCGAGAACAGAACCTTGGGGAACACCACTGTCAATCCTCAACCTTGGTCGACTGTTTGTCACTGATATGGACAGTTTGTGAGCGGCCAGTTAAGAAGATTTCTATCCATGTCAGCAGTTTACCTTTAACGCCTATGCAGTTGAGTTTATAAAGAAGGCAGTGGTGCGGCACGCTATCGAAAGCGATCAACCGCGTCAGTCCAACGTTCTTAACACTAAAACAAATTTGTGACCCAGGATCTACCTCTACAGAATCCGTGCTGAACCGCGGACTGCAGATTGTTATGATCTAGGAAACTGCACTAGTTGTTGCATAATAATTTTTTCCATGATTTGGCAGCAAACTGGAGTTAAGCTGACCGGTCGATAATTGTTTGCAGAGACCCGGTTTCCACCCTTGTAAAGTGGCTAATCCATGCGGATTTCCAGTCGGCCGGTAGACTTCTAGTCTGGTAAGATGTTTTGAAAAGTGTACAGATTGGTTTTGCAAACTCTCTCATGAGCTCTTTAAACAGTTTGGCAGGTACTTCATAAGGACTCTGTGACTAAGCGTCCTTTAACCCAAAAGTTCCTTCAGGAAAGTAGTCTCGGTCAAATGAACACTGTCGACTATTGTATCCACTTCGAAGCCATCGGTAGGGTAAGCGTATCTCGTTTCCTTTGTGCAAGCAGACTGATTTCTAAAGATGGTCAGCATTCGCACCGTCTTCTGTGAGGTCTATGCCCTATGCGGTCTTCAGCAGGGGTATCGGATCCTTTGTTAATGTATTCTTTTTAAGAATATCGTAAAACAATTGCAGATTAATGGTTGCGCGGTTCAGTAGAAACACTTCAAAATCCTGTTTTTTTACTATCAATAAGGCCCTTGACCCGATTTCTCTGCATTTTGAATGCATTTAGAGATGCAGGATTTCCATCTGTAAGCGATAAATTCCACACTTCTATTTTTGTTAACTTCGATTTTTAAAGCCTTTGTTAGCCATCGCGGTATGTTGGTTAACCTCTTTCTCAAAATTGGAGATTGATTATTAATGAGCCTGTGCAGTACGTCCCGGAGCGTTTTTCCAGTCTTTGGTTATGTTTCCAAAGAACAAAGGATCCCACTGAGCGCGCATGATTTTGCATTCATTCCACTGAAATTTCCTTGCCAAATATTCCTTTTTGACTTTTGCGGGTCTTTCTGGTATACAAAAAAGCGAGTACTCCCGTCGCAGTACAACGTGGTCTCTTTTAACTTGCGGTGGTAGACATGCTACTTTATGGATGCTGTCCTGCAACTTCGTGATAAGTTAATCAAGAGAATTGGCATGTGTTCCTTCGCGCACCGTTGTTCAAAAAGTTGCATGCTATGTGAGAAGTAGCTTTAGCGTCGTGCTCAGAAGGCAACCGTCAAAGGCTAGATCCGAGCTTTGTGCGTAGGCTGATCTCCAGTCAATTTAAGACGCATTAAAGTAACCCATGATCAGCATATCCGACAGTTTAGAATCGTTTCAAGCTCATCTAGCAGAAAGGCATCTGCTAAGGGTCTCTTCTCGGTGGATGGTAGACTGTCAGGACATCTAGACTTGATGTACCTGGCATTTGTATGGGTAGCTATATCGCATCGGAAGTAGACGCGAATTTATAAGTTTTGTCCAAAACTGTAAGTTCACTTTTCACGTATATGAGTACGCTGCCCACTTAGCACTCTTTCCTATCTTTTCTTGAATGTTGCTAACCAGCCATAGTTACCTCCCGGTCATCCACGAGTTGGGAAAACCAAGTTTCTGTTACGGAAATTATATCTGGAGAAAGATGGCAGACATGAATCTTAACCTCGTCGAGCATTAGTGTACATGAATGTTAGTTTTCAGTTGTCTTGGAAATTGATTACAGTGGGGCATGAGCCCCTGTTTCCTGGGCCAACTGTGTGGTAATTAGGAACGGGTCTCTCCTGGGGGAGAACAATGGACGATGGATCACTTTGTCGTTGTAAATAACCAATTATTTCCCCCTCCCTAAACCAACGTCTCAGTTCGATGACAAGTTGATGGCGTGTGTTCCGCTCCGCAGTTGAGAAGTCCTGTTCAAAAACTACAGGGTTTCAGTTATTTAACTTAAAGCGCCTAGGCTGTCTTCCTGGCTACTGGTCAAGATAACTTTAAAGAGGCATAGAACGTGTTGCTTCGGATTGGCTTTTGGGCCGTTTTTCAAGGCGGAAGGATTTTTCCAGTTCAATTGGCGTATAAGATTTCAGGATATTTTTCAGGATGAAAGCGATTCATGTCTTCAGCATTACAGTCTACGGGAGTCGTAGCTGTTGATTCAAGTAACCCTGTATTATGAAACCTTTATTTCTGTCCGTTCCATTGTTTGTACTTACGAGGCTGTCTTCCACTATCTGGTGGGAAGGATTCACGTTGCGCACTGGTGATGATGGAGTGGATGCTGATTGGCTATGTGTTGACTTTTGATCCGGTTTTTGGTTTCGGCGAATTTCACGGGTTTGACGATTAAAAATTGCAGGTGGTTGTATCAGTTGGGGAATCAATTCCAATGATTTTGCTTGGTGTTTTAGGACAAGGAAATGGTCAAAGCCCCTTATTCGAGCTTTTTTGAGAAAAAAGCTTGAGGTTGGTTGTCCATTAGCTTTTTCCTTCTTGGTGAGAGTTTTGCGTTTTGTACGGTTTTTTTTTCATTTTAAGGCGGAATGCTTTTGACTGCACCATTGGTACTTGTTGTTTTGTAGCCAAAGCAGCGGTCAGAATTGATGTTGGGATACCTTTTGATCGAGTATCAATGGTAATGCTCCAGGTTAAGCGCTCAGTGGACTCCTGAGTGGCATGTATGGCTTTAGCGGTGCCTTTTAGCACTGATTTTATTTGTATTTTGCTCATTCTCGAGCTTGGTTACCTTCATGGACAGTTTCTGACAGCCTCCGTAAATAGCAGTTTCGTGAAGAGCATGCATATTAATTTAAGAGAGCGCCCGCCACGGTGATGAGCTGGTCAAGTGGTAAGCGAGCGTCAGCATCGCGTTGATTGTCGCGGTTTCAATCCCGGCTTGCGGCATGACTTTTTCAATTCTTCTGTGGTTACTTAAGAATTAACGGGTGGCAACGTGTAGGTTTGCACTACCAGCGGTTTTACACAAGCAGTGTATAGATTATCTGCTCCGCCCTTTTTGCAAATAAATAAAATCCCTCGAACATTCTTAACTTCGTCTTCCATTAGAAAATATTAAAATTATTTGCAATAACGATTAACTCGATATACATTTCACAATCACTTAGACAGAATATGGATAATGAACGGCTAAGCCTGTTTTCTAGATAATTTTCAGAAAGCCTGACGAGCAGTTAGAGCCTGAATTAGACTGGTTAGTTGTGGCGTCCAAGCCAAGATTTCAAGCAAGTTGCTCTTTTTGGAGAACTGTCCTAGTCGAAAAAATGTCCTAAGAAACCCTGAAGAGCCGCTAGAGAACGGATTGAACTGGAAGGATGTTAAGACCAAGATTTCCGACAGTGTTCGATTTGGAGAACTCCTCTGGTCAAACTGCGAGGGTATCGAACGCAACTTGACAAAAGATTAAATTAAATAATTCAATAATTTGAACCAATTAATGTCTGTGAACCGTTTGTTTCAGTGCCAAGACTCGATTAAAATCGGTCCTCTTGCTGCTTAGAAATTCTAACCACGCAGCTACTCTACACAACATACCTTGGACTAAATGCGAGGTCTGAATGAAATTTTCAGTTTGCAACCTTCCAACCGTGGCACTTATCGTAACCCCACACTCTCCTTAACACCCACCTGAGCCTGATGCCACGAGAGAGTCAAGTCGAAAGGAGATGCGAGAGGCCGCAGGTGGCTGGCGTGCCCAAAGCCGCCCAATGGCATACCACCACACCTGGCTCGGATCCCATGAAGTGGGAGTGCCATAAAGGCCACATTGAGAAGGAGCCATTGTAGCCCGAATCTCAGTCCGCCAGTTAGCCGCTCAACACATAGCACACATTCGGCTGACCACTGAAGCCTAAATCTTAGCTGAAATGTCGACAAATTAACAGACACTGTCATTTCAAAGTGGTCAACTTAAAAATAATATCGACTTTATAGCGAAACTAAATTAAAATACTTACGTGCATTTGATTGATTTCTTTTACTATAAGCCAAACAGTTATATCCCGATATTGAATATTGGACATAATGCTTCGCAATCACGAAATAAAAAAATCAAAGAAATGTGTTAAACTCCATTTAGCTGGCATGTTTTATGCCCAAAATGTTAATAAGATCTTTTATTTAAACATATCACAAGGACATAGTCGTTCAGGATCTGATATTGTCAAGTATGTCAGTATGTTATGGCCTCTATACGGTATGGCCAATGATATTTGAACAAGCATAGCTTTAAGATTCAATTGTAGCGATCCTGATTTTTCGGTTATCTTAAGTTCAAGCGTTCATTTGCGAAGCGTTTTAATGATTAGGTCTTATAAGCTGGCTCCAGAGGCGCCTATCTACTGCATCCGCAGTTAGGGCAACAACAAGTGAAACACGAAGTTATTCAAGAAACTCAAGAAAACGAAGAAGGTTTGGACCAGAAAAGAGTTCAGTTTCACTCCAATCGTCACTATGTAGCCTTCGGACACCGCATCGTTGTCTATGACGCTCAACAGCATTTTGTCATGAAGCTGACGCACCATGTGCGTGAACCACACAGGACAACGGAATTTCTTCATGCTTTTCCACAGTTTGTCCCTATTCAACGTAACAAAGGAATTATCGAATGGACGAAGATATTAATGTGGTGAGTTCGCATCTCGTAGCACTTCTCTTATAACTGGCGAGTGGCAAAAATCATGTTAATTGCCACTCGGTGTTTTCGGAAGCCACAGAGGATTTCATGGAATATCCTCTGATGTATTCGGCCGTTACGACGATTGCAAAGGATACGGGCGATTATCTGCCCGGTGATGTTGAGCATCAAGATGCCTGTGCTCTTTTCACAGCGTTGTCAGTTCATCTTCTAATTCTAGAGATTGGCGGTGATCACGAACTTGAAATATTGAGAGACTTTGCTTTGTCATCACCTCTACTGGAAGAGCACTAAAAGCTGGTGCATCACTATGTGGATGGCACGTTTCTATGGTTAAAAAGGATCAAGTTGAAACGCTGCATTGCGTTATTAACTAAACGTTGCCGGGTATCACATTCACGTTCGAAAAGAGAAAGTTCACAATAAACACTTATTTCTTGACGTCTTCATACAGCGAAAAACTGACGGGATTTTTCACACATAACCTAACTGCAAAGGACCTTATGCGAAAGCTTTGCCGCTTTGCAAGAGCAACCACCATGTCGCCCACGAGTGGAGTACTGTAAACTTTGCACTCAATCAAGCTTAAACGCGCTGTTCTCATAAACATCTCTACAAGAGCGAATTTAGATATTTATTCAAACTATTTTCCAGAAATGGTTATTCAAGAGTTTTTGTACGTCGAGGCATGATATGAGAAGAGTTTAAAGAAAAAGATAAGGAAGTACAATGTTCCGTTCAAGCGTCTTAATCAAAGAACTGGTGAACACTTTCGTGCATCAAGAACGTGTCTGAACTCGTTGAACGACTAAAGTATGAAATCAGCTTGTACACCCTAAAAAAGGTTTGACTATTTCCATAAAAAAATGTCGTATACAAACTTCCATGTAACAGATGCAATGAGGTGTATTGTGGACAGACAGGAAAGTCAGCCTCCACGTGGATAAACAAACATCAATCAGCAGTAAGGAGGCGAGACCATTTGTCTCAAGTTGCCATATATACCATAGAAACTATGCATATATTTGCCTGGGGCAAAACCCGCATTGTTGCCTTCTGTCAATCTTAGAAAGCCACGATATGTTGGAGGCAATTTACTCCGATAACTCATGCATCAACCGATATGTCAAATTAGATCCTGTGTAATTCAACCTGCAGGGCTGCTTACTAGGTTCAATTCTTTTGCTTAATGCTTGTTGTATCCATTTTGTTATTGAAATTACTTTTAATTTGACACTTAGGGCAACCAATGCGTACCGCCATCATTTTGACACCTGATCCTTTGCTGCGTAAAATCTGTGATACTTAAGAACTTTGGAAATTATGATTTGGATCTTAGTGATTTTTATTAACGAGTCCCTGGCAAAATTATCAAGCTGGCCACCTGTCCTCATTGATAGAACCCAGTTTACTATGATTATCTAGATAAATTGAACAATATCCGGGTGCATGAATATGTGATTGCTCAAGCACCGTAAGCTGCGAGTTCCACCACGTGTCGCTCAGCGAGAACCTTGCAGTGACGTTTACTTGCGCAGTTTCTGCCACACACTCTCCTTCTTCACTTACTCCAGGCTTGCGTTATGAAGGACGCAGGATGATCGGACAAAGACCTGATTTTGTCGCCCAGTTTGTCCAGCGCATCTACTGTCTGGCCCATTTTGTGGAGCCTCATGAATATAAAAAAGGTGTATCATGCGCATGCAGTTATAGGATTATGACCGATTTCTCTCAATTGCACGCCCATGTGCATAGCTTCTTTTACGTAATGTTACTGGTGAAAGCATATGGAAACTACGAAACATTTTAAAAACTGACTCTCGCGCTTCCTACCAATAAAATGTAAAGGGGCAACATAGGGTAAAATTGACATGTTTAAAAAACCGTAATGCAAAATGATAGATTAAATTTGCTTAGCGCCTACTTGCCCCGGGAATTTTCACAGCGCGCGAGGTCCTCTTCTGATTTCAATACTGAGAAGGGAACTGAACGGCGTCGGTTTCTATTGTTAACCGGTTAAGTCGTCCTTTAAGATGTCCTTCCCAAAAGATATTGGAAAGACTTTTTACTATTGGTCACGCCAATATGCTGCCTTTTTCGTGCCCAATCGTGCTAAGAATGGGTGCTTTTCTGTAAGCAGCTGTTGCAAGTGTTCGTTGAAAAATATTCGTCCTTATATGGTTAGTCGGAAATGGTGTACAATGTTTACAGCATTGTTTATCTACCAGACCATGTCCAACAACATGGTCCCCTTGATAGTTTCTGGTTTTATCTTTTTGAAAGGTATTTGGGAAAAATGAAGCGCATGCTTAGAAGACCATCTCAGCCACTGCAGCAAGTTGTCCCTAGGCTAGGAGAATTGCAAGCAGAGCGGCGGCCGTTAAGTGATCTATCAGAATGGACTTCTATCTATGAATACCGCGATTGCCCACTATCAACATCGGCTGGTTATTTAACACAGTTTTGATTTATTAAGAACAATATGTTAAAAATGGGTACGATGCCATCAAATGGGTCACTTCTGGTAGGCGATAAAGATGTTTGTATGCATAACATTGTCCACTATTCGAGTTCAGACATAAGCTTAGTGTTTGTAGAGTATGAAAATGTTAATGATTTTGTTAGATTATCCTGAAACTCGTCATTTATTGACGTTTAAAAGCTACATTAATGAAGGTACTCAAAAAAAGCCCATTGCCATCCACCTCACGGAAAAAAGCGTGCTTCCCCATTAACGGTCACCTGATCCTAATTGAAATTACTAAACGATTAAACACGGAGGACTGACATTATGGAATCTGCCCAGCATGTCACAGACATGATAATTATTTTGAAGACTTTCCCTCATATTCTTTCTCACATTAACTCACCGTTTAACGGTCGCTGTCCACTAATCCTACAACCCAACATTTCTGCAGATATTGAAACGTGGACAGTGAAGGGAGACAATGAATGATTAGATAGTTTTTACTTTCTTATCCCTTATATTCCTGTTGGGTTGTAGCTCATTATGTTTGATGATGCAATTTATATTGAAATTTCCAGAATTACAAAGAAATGCCTGCTAGATCCCAACGTTTACGTGACAAACAAACCATTCCTTACATCGTCATCGGTATGCAAGAAAATTACCACCGTTACCGTTGTTTAGGAAAATTCATTGGGAAGCAGTGATTAAAGCAGAACCATGCCTTTTGCGCAGTTTCCCTCACATGCGGGTAGGTAACCTGCTCATTATTTACTTTCTTACTAGGTTACGTATTTTGCCTCCCTCGGCGGTGATAGCATCAGCAGTTTGCCTGATTGCATATTTTCGCCCTTTCGCCGATGAAATGACCGACAACTTAAATTTCTATGGTAGGCAACACGACAAAAAACATTTCTTGTTTCACCTCATTACGTTGTTATTCTGGGTAAGAAAAAGCTCATTAATTACTTAATCATGTGAACTGCAGAGGTTTTTAATAGGTAAAATAATCCACAAAAATTTGAAAGACGACTTGGCAGCTAAGCGGTCATTGGCCAAACTAACCGCGGAGCTTGTACGAGGTTTGTTTGTGCACACAAGACCGGCTTCTTTGACCTTATGGCAGTCGCTTCTGTTGCTGCTAGTAGAAGTTGACCCAGTGGATTAGGGTAGTTTGGTGGGCCTTATAAATTACACAGTAAGCTTCGCTGGTGTCCACACTATGTCCGGTGTCAACACGATGTGCAAGGAGGGCACTTTTGACGCTCTTGAATTCCCCTTTGTTCAGCCACGCAGGTAGGTGTCCTTTTATTCATTTGGATGGGCACCGACTCGTGCGACCAATATAACCTGCTCCACAGGAGCAAGTACATGAGTAAATGCACACTGGCCTGAAGATAAGCTATTGAAAGCAACGCGTATGCTCGCCAAGTCGTCTTTTGAATTTTGTAATGGGAATTGTCGCAACTTTAATCCACAAAAGTCGAAAAATTAAAGCTGGAAAGGGCTTTTATGTATGCCTTTAGGAAGGCATACGATCTCCTACACAAAAGAGGTCTATAGGCTACCCTTGGCAAGAGTCTGGATGGTAAGTCAAATGTATTATCAACATTAATTTTTATAAGTAAATTGTCTACAATTGTTTACAAAAATGTCATGCATTAAAAATTCAGCTGATTATGATGCTTTTATAATTAGCCTTTCAAAGTTCATTGTTTGCTCATTCACAGAATAAATTCACCGCCTTTTCATTTTAGAGGGGAGACCCAATGAACCAGTGGACGGATTGCGCGGTCCCTCGATAATCGATTAGTCCAGTGACTTCAATTATAGGCAATTTTTAGACTTAGTTTTGTACACCTCCATTTGTAAAACTATTTTTAACATAATAAGGAACTCAGTCTAACGAGAGTCACCTTATCATTGTTAAAAACTTAATCAGAATGCAATGGGGGTCATTTTTGAACTACTCACCTAGAATGGGGTCTACAAAAGGCGAAAGATGTTCCGCTGTGGCCAAACTGGGAAATCAGTCTCAACCCACCTACACGAACATCAGTTGGCGGTTAGAAGACGAGACCATTTATCCCAAGTGGCTATGCATTCCGTTTAGTAAAAGCGGATGTTTCACATGAACTATTATCACCAAGGCTTCTTAAAATCATTCTTGGAAATGATGTTCAGGCTTCACGCCTCCTAAAACGGAGAATGGCTCTCCATAGCTCACACAGGGATGTGTTTTTTTTCAGCCGGATTACAAACCCAAGGAAAGGTACAAAATGAGGATGCTGAGAGCTGATCTGAGAAGGAGGACCCAGCAGTGAGAAAATGGCTCCAAATAAAGGACAAGGAAATAAAAGTGATAAAGAGGTCTTTCTTATGGCAGACCCCGTACATAATCAAGGTGGATTCTCGCCGAGACGGAGGACACTAAATACGATGTACCCAACTGTACAGAGCTTGAATAATAAAAAAATGGCGCTCCAGAACTCGGATGACGACCACTTATTAGAACTCAGCGTCGGCGGTATGGACACCAGTTCATCTCGGAAAACAATGACAGACTCTTGTATTCAATCGCGCGAAATGCGCAGAAGTCTAAACGGAGGAGTTACCCAGTCTAAATTGAGATGTTTGTATACCAATGCTCAGAGTTTCCTATCGAAAGTACATGAACTCAAAGCATTAGTATCAGACCGAACCCCCGATATCGTTGCCATTACGGAAACGTGGCTCAAAGCCAAAATCGCGGATTGCGAGGTTTCGATAGATGCATACCACATATTTTGAAAGGAGCGAGAAAATATAAAGGGAGAAGGAGTGGCCGTATATGTTAGGACAGGAATCTCAGCAGTCAAACGAGCACACTCCGTCTTCCTTGAAAATGAATTTCTCTGGATAAGGTTAAAAAGGATTGTTCACAGAACCTACAATTCTTGACGATCTACAGACCACCGAAAATCCCAAGTGCAGCTGATGAATCCCTTCTCCGTTTGCTCAAGGAAATAGCAAGTCACCAGAAGGTGCTTATTGCTGGAGATTTCAATGCACCTATAGTAGACGGGGTAAATCTAACAGTTGATGGTGCACCAACTTCCTTCGGCCACAAGCTAATGGATCTTACTTTCGACCAACCTCTGGTACATAAGGTTAACATACCAATGAGATTTAGAGAGAACCAGAGAGCAAATTGCCTGGACCTGGTATTTACGAAGGACTTCTCTAGCATTGATGAAGTGTATTCTATTGCACCCCTCGGTAAGAGTGACCATAGTACGCTGATGTGGGATTAACCACTTTATTCTCAGTGCCAGAATGGAACGGAATGCAAGCGAAATATATAGAAGGCTGATTTTAACTCGATGAGGAAAGAACTGATGTCTATGAGATGGAATTGTTTGCTTAAAGGGAATCCAGAGGATGACTGGCGATCATTTAAGACAGTCTCACTCGATCTGATTGAACGCTTTTGTCCAGCGAAGGTGCAAAAAAAGAATAGTCGCCCCGCCTTGCTAACAAGAGAAGTTAACAGGCAGCTAAAGAAGAAGAATAAAAAATGGATGGTATTCAGGCAAACAGGGTCAGCAGAGCATCTCAAAGAATTTCGTCATCAAAGAAACGCTGTAAAAAGAATGATTCATCAGGCAAGGAAGAACTATGAATCAAGAATTATTCAACAGGCTGAATATAAACCAAAAATTTTATTACATTATATCAATAGCCGACTAAAAAACAAGGACCCATTAGCGGTACTCATGGATGGGAATGGTGTTGAAGTCGTTGAAAAATTGCGACAAAGCCGAGTACTTAGGTCGGTTTTTTGCCTCTGTTTTCACTAGAGAACCGGAACTTCAGCTTGACCACGTCAACAGTGCTGTTATAAACGTCGGTCCAGTGCTTGAATATATAATCTTCCAGGAACCTCTCGTGGAACGAGAATTGCGAAATCTGAAAGAAGCGAAGTCATCTGGTCTGGACAATATATCAGCCAAGTTCTTGAAAGAACTGGCCAGCGAACTGTCCAAACCACTAGCGCATATATTTAATTCGTCATTTGAATCAGGGAAACAAGAGTGGTGCTCGATCTAATGTCAGCAATTATCGGCCTGTCAGCCTAACCTCCATTTGCTGTAAAATAATGGAATCAATTATCAAGAAGACAACCATGAAGTTCCTTGAGGAAAACCAATTACTCTCAGATCTCCAGCATGGCTTCAGACAGAATCGCTCCTGTCTTTCTAGTTTATTACTCTCCACAGAGCAGTGGACTCGTGCACTGGACGAAAATGGTAGGGTTGACGTCATATACACTGATTTCAAGAATGCGTTTGACAATGTCCCACACAAACGTCTCATCTACAAATTATCTGAAATCGGCATAAGAGGAATTTTGCTGACATGGATCGCTGACTTTCTTACAGATAGATTGCAAACTGTGTGCGTCGATACCTCGAAGTCAACACCTACTCCGGTTCTAAGTGGTGTCCCCCAAGGCTCGGTATTAGGGCCGTTACTCTTCTTAGTGTACATCAAGTGAATGGCACAACTGGTTGGTCTGCAGGGTCTCGTGAGATTCGTGCCA